>JAFEMH010002898.1:0-227500 GCA_022495995.1 Adenophora triphylla var. japonica
CGGTGTAAGTGCTCCAATTTGAGCTTGTTAGAATTTTACGTTAGAAAATTAACGAAAGTATAACATTTAACAATTCTAACAATTCCTAACATTTTCTAACTTGGCAAGTAAGGGTAGATTAGGGATTGCCATTTGAAAAAGATAAACCAAGAAAAGGAATCAAAAAAGCAAAAGAAATAAGAAAAACCAAAAATAGAATCTTGGTAAGTTGAAAAACAAAAGCTGGTGAATAATTTCAAAAGATTTAGAAAAGATTGTGCTTCTGTCCCAGAAGCACTGAAATGCAATTAATGAACGATGCACGGCCTTGCAATCCTATCCGCGCCTTGAGACATGTATGTAAATTTCGGAGGGCCTATAAATTGAACCCTCCTCTCTCGGTTAAAACACGGCAACCAATTTGAGATCACGGCAACGGGAAACTGCGGCGAAATATAGAGAGAAAACGGTGGGAATCCATTGATTGCCACCATTTTCCTCTCCAATCTTTCCCAAATCTCACCTCCACTCACAAACACTTCAAATGCACTGCTCCATACATGCTCTCATACATACACCAATCCAAGCTCAAATCACCCTATAGGAGGAGTTAGAGAGAAAACATAAGAGGACTTCATTGTTATCTACTTGTTTTCTCTTTAACCAACTTCAAATCATCAACCCTAAACACCCTCGGAAACACTCTCATATTCAAGCCTTAAACACTCTCACCATTCAAGCCTTCAAACACAAAACACAAAGAAAGATAGGTATAACCTCCCTCCTCCTTACCCTAAAATTCATCCATGCATGCATTTTCAAGCTACAAAATGTAGTTTATTCATCTTCTTGCTTTAGATCCAAAGAAGATCACCATGGGAGAGAGTTCATCTCCATGGATGATCTTCTACAAGGATCTACATTATTTTTCAAAGTGTTCTTACTTTGCTTGCAAAGAAAACGCATTTTCAAAACCCTAAAAATCATTTTTCATACATCAAATCTCATTTTCAAAGGATAAAATTCCCCTTCCCAAGCAAATGAAAGTGCTTAGAGTCCTAATGTACCCCAAGGATGGTTTGATATAGTTGATTCACCCACTAAAATGTCAAGTGATCACTAATCAAAACCTAGGGAAATGGGGACAAGCATGGATACAAAACCCCCTTTAAAATCATATTTTTCTTTCTTGAGAAGTTGCTGTCCCAGTAGCAATTTTCTCCAGACCTCAGTCCATGGTCTTAATTTTTTGGACATAGATAAACTTGGAATTTGGTGTTGACTACAAAATACTTTTTGTAGCCAACATCCAAAACTTTCCAGACATATTTTTACTTTATTTTTGCGTGAGTAAAACTCCATTTTCAAATTTTCTTTTAAAGGTCAGTTCATCAGTCTCTGGAAATCCAGATTTCAGATCTGAGATTTCCAGAAGGTTTTACCCCTCAAATCATCTCCAAAATGAAAAGTTCTTTTACGAAATCTTTTTAAGGTGTTTTAAGCAACTTTCATTCTCGGACTTTCTCCAGATTTTGATGTTTTGAAGCCTTTAAGTCCATTTCAAAGTCAAGGGTCAACTGCCTTCTTTCATTCTGGCAGAATTGCTTTTCAAATCCAAAAATCTTTTGAGTGCCAAGACTCAATCCAAAAATCATACCAAAAATCTTGGGGATTGTTCAAAGTCTTATAAAGAGTTCCCCATTTTTCTTTTCTCAGTTTAAACTCATTTTGGTCAAAACACACACACACACACACACACACACACACGACAAAGGATTTCAAATGTTTGGAAGACTCGTTTTGCGAGGCGCGTCGGGTGCACACTAACGTCCTTCCCGACGCGTAACGTGACCTCCGAACCTAAATTTCTGATCTCGGGCTTTTTTCAAAGTTTTGGCCCTTAAAACAAAAATGGCGTGGCGACTCCGTTTTGATTTTCACAAAAAAAATCGGGCATCATCACAGTGGCGACTCCGCTGGGGAATAAATAAGCTTTTTCTAAAAAAAATTATATTTGGTATATTGGTGGAAACCACTAAATTTCCCGTTATCGCCTCCTAACACGAGTCGTGGATAAATTGTGGTCCTAACAATCCCACGTACCGGTATCACCGTTTTCAAAAAAAAAAAAAGAAAAAGCTTTTGAGGGTCAAGCTTCCGTCTACAACATTTGAAAATCCTTTTGTGTGTGTGTTGATTTTTGCACGGTTTTCGTGTTTGTTTGGCCGCCTCGGAGAAAGTCAAAATTTTATTTGTTGGAATAATGTCCCTAACGGTCGGAATTTTCGTGCTTACGTGCTTATGTGTTCATTAAATTTCAAAAAAAAAAAAATTCAAAAAAAGAGAAAAATTCAAAAAATCATGCGTCATGCTTTTTAAGACACATAAAAAATTTCTATTTTACTCGGAAAAAGAAGATAGGCTTGCACACTACGCGCACGTGACCTTACACTTTGCACACTACGTCCCTAACCGGGAAATCCTTGTCGCGGTCCGTTTGGTCTTATTACGCCTCTCGGATGAGCACGGGACTACCCAGACATCCACGTAGGAGCCTCGTGTCGACCATGCACTTGTCCGTGACACACTTTGTCAGAGACCGGTTAGGTTTTAGTACAGTGCACGTGTCATGCCTGTACATGTGTATAGACCTTTCCTTTCAAGCCTTTGTCGGCATGCCGGCTCGGTATCTTTCGGGTCCACTAATCGGTCGAAGTCATCTTTGGTTTCCGCGCGAGACTTTGACCAAGATATTGGCCGGCGCCTTGACTTCGGCTACGGCGGCACAAATTATACAGCGGACTCCCGGCATGACCTTTGAGTCATCAAGGATTAATGATTATTCCATGCCTAATTACGGCTGGTGACGACAAATCAAGATCGGTGTGGACATTTATCGGTCAAATCATGCGGACTTTTTGTCGAGCCCTGGGACATGATCTTGACTTTGGCGTCGGCTTTGTCCGTAATTTACATCGAATGCTCGTTAAGACTCGATTACCCGCCCATGAGACTTTTAGGATCGTTTTCTTTCGGTCGGTGGGACCCGCTTGCCCTATAGGACCCTGGCCGCATCCACCTGGGAGGTCGAAATACGGGTGGAATACGAGGGGCTTATAGACGTAGTGGCGGGGCCCCGATCCGGGATCCGAGTAGTTTGCGAAAAAGAAGAGCAATCTTTTTCAACCGATTAGGTTAATAAAACATGTTTTAAGTAAACAAGAACAAATAAGCGCATGTTGCATGAGGCCTAAGCCCGAACACCAACTTTGTTTCGCTTTCCCAGTGCGAACCACACCCTTTTGTGCCTTCACGGTAAGCAAAGTTTGGATCGAGACCCGGGTCATCGTTTGTTCGGCTCGGTCATTCGAGTCGAGATGCTTCATCGGTTTCCTCCCTCGCTTCGGCTCAAAGTTTCGAGAATGGCCAACTCGAGAGGAGAACGGTGGGGGCGTGCGACTCCACTTAGCCAGAAAATTCGCAAAATGCCGAGCGGTGGAATCGAGATGTTGGAACGAGATAAGACAATATCGAGAGGCTCGAGATCGGTCGGTTATTGGAAGGTATCGAGAACCCGGGGCTAGCGATTGTTCGCGACCCTAATGGAACCTTTACGGTTGATGCGGATTGGAACTAATTACCCTCCAGGGTATGCCTGACTACCATCAAATGCCATGTTCCACTTTCGTGTGGAACTCTTAGCAGACCAAGCATCCCCTGACCTATCGCTCGGCTGCCTCTCGGCCTCGTCGTATCGATACTCCTCAGCAGTCCGATCTTGGTCAACTTCCCCTGGCGCCTCTCGGTTTCACCTTTGGGTTTCAATCGATGCATTTACGCCCCGCGGACTTGGAATGGGTCGATCCATTTGCTACTCGAAAACCTCGGTGCGGCACCGGGCCGTCGATGCAGGTGGTCGATTCAGTACCTCTCGGCCCCTACGGCTCGATGCTCCTCAGCAAACGGTCCGATCTAGGTCAGCTTTGCCCCGGTGCCTCTCGGTCTCACCACCGAGGATTGAATCGGTTGCCTTTCGCCCGCGGCTTGGAAGGGGTCGGTTTACTACTTCATAGCATCGATGCAGTTTGGGTCGTCATCTCGAGAATGGGTCGATTCGCGACTACCGAAGCCCGGCGAGTGTGACGTAGCTCATGAGCCATTTTGGGTCGGTTTGCTTCTCGAGGCTCCGTAGTTCGAGAGGACGGCTTGCTTCCTCCAATTCTCGAAGCACACTTTCCCTATGATGCTTGCCAAGATCCACGTGGGCCACCGAGGCTTTTATCACCGCTTCGTCGGGCTCTACCCCCGCCCCTCGGTTGGGAAGTCAGACAAGGTCGAAATGCTCCTCATCAAATTCTCCACCCGGCCGTTCACGCAAGCTGCTCACGCTCGTCAAGTACGAGTATACACATTTCCCTTGCGGTCATGTTCCTCGGTGCGGTCAAGACACATTGAGCCTCTTTATTACGATGCCTCGAACCTCATGTTTTCGGCCTTACGGATCCGCACTCCTTTGCTCCCTGGTATCCACCCATTACGAGCCATATATCTTCATCTTCGGCATTTACCGAGGCCTTATGAGGAAGATTACGGTCACGCTTTTAATGCTCGGGCTGTCATTCCTCCCACCGAGTACTTCCCTCTTTGTGGTTTCGTTTGCTAATGCCAATCTTGTGGCGGGGTCATGCAATCCTATGTTCATATTGACTCGTCGATGGATTATTGGTAGAACCCGATTAAGAAGGTACAAGAAAAGCCTAGCGAGAGTATCGACGATCGCTCGACTCGGGCCATCTCACCATATCAATCTTGTGTATCGACACGAATGAAGTTTACAAAGGTCGAATCTCGACGATTACATTGATGATTACATCAAAAGGGTTCGTGCGCGGGAAAAGACTCACGAGTACGAACATGTCTCGCCGCTATAAACCTTACCCTTCCAACACTGGTTCAGACATCCGGTAAAGGAAAGAAGGCATTGTGTACAATTGACGGCCCCCAAAGCAACCAAGAAATGGTGGTCCTTTAAGGCAACGAGAAGCGTTTTGATGATCTTGGGATGCCCGTGGGCTTAATTTTCAAGGGCTTAGTAAGGGTAGGCCTTTTGGAGCCTGCTCGAGGACTACCATCCAAGGAGCTCGAATGCACCTCTCGACATGAGTAAAGCCTTTGCGCCTTCCATGATCATTATGGCCACACGGACCAGGCAAGCTGCATAGTCTTGAAGAGCGGTTCAAGGTTAATCGAAACGGGCAAGCAGGCGCCCCAATGGACCAAGACCGGCCACATTCGGAATGGTGACCGAGTCAATGACCAAATCTCGAATCCAGGGATTTGGGTGTTCCCATAAGCAAAGTTTTAAATAGCTTGCTAGAGCGGGGTCTCCTCGAACCCATGAGAAACTATCGGCCCAAGGATCCCAAAAATCCCTTTTGACACCAGCTAAGCATTGTGCTTTCCGCGTGCAGCGGTCATACGACCGACAAGCTTGTCTGACTTTGAGAAAGAGCGATTCGGGGATTAATTAAGAAGGGAAAACTCGAGCGCCTCGGTGATCTCAGCCCCGCCGATGATCATTTCCCAAACAACGCGAATGTAAACATGATTGAATTTTATGATTCAAACTACGTGCCAGATTCAATAGACTACGACAAGCCGAGATGGTTTAGTCGCAACAAATGTTGAGAATGGATGGTTTGAAGTGCACAAGCATGTGGCCATGGCAAAGCTGGATTTGGTGAAATGCTTTTTGAACTTTGCGCCCTCAGATAAGTTCACATTGGCGCGCCTTGAGTTAAATGGGATGATAATGATGCGATGGCGGATTTGGCGAGAAGCGATAAGGATACGAGAAATCCGATGATTAGGAAGGAAGAGTTATTCCTGGCTTTGGAAAATGCCCATAAGATTCATGAAGAGCAGTGACCACTGCTCATCAATGTTCTCGCCGCCATGGAGTTCGGAGTAACTTGGTTGAGGCGAATGGTTCCACAGTGGTCATGGTCGAAGATGAGACTTCGAAAGCAGTGATTTCAATCCCTTCGTCCTATAACTCTCCATCCCACGGCCAACACCTCCCTCCGTCCACATATGATCCGCTTGCCGAGGACAATTCCTCTTCGGCCCTTTCCGGCACCTCGAGGCCATTAGGGCTCCATCGCCCTCGGCTCCTCGAGACGAGTTGGGCTCCATCACACCTTTGTTCCTCAATTTCGTAATACACACCGGTTTATGCTCCCGGCTTCACATAATCGGTTTGAGCTATGTGGCTATGTTACGAAGCCTCTACACCCACTTTGAATGCGATCATGAGTTGCTAAAAGAAAATCCGGATGCCACAAGTTTTCGTTGTCGTCTACCGGACTTAGTAGAATTCACCTATTAAGTTTCACCGGTCTGTGCAGGTTTGTGTTTCCCTCTGTTTGATAAGAGTCTTGTTGCGAGTTCCGGTGCTTTCGAATGTTCCCGTTGATCCCCATGTGGCAATATTGATAGAGCAAGTGAAACAAATGCGGGAGAAGCTTGATCTTATGATAAGTACTAGCACTCCTTTGACCCAGATGTCGAACCGAGGCAAAGAAATGATTACGTCACGCAAAATTGAGTGCCGAAGTGAGAGAATCCGATAGGACAACTTTGCCTAGAGCACGCTTGTCGATGCCGGTTCCAAGCTTGAGAAAGGCCCGAAGACACAATCGGCTAGTATCACCCCTTTCACTCAAAACAACCGGTAGCGTATTTGAATCCTCCCAAACAGCCCAATACCCCTCGAGGTCCTCTCGGGTTCACTTCCTTCCATCAATATGCTCGATCGACAAAGTTCGTCCCCGTGACTTTTCCGACCCGTTTCTTTGGACAACTTGTGCTCGCCCAGTTTGCTCCATGGCCTCAAACTCCTCCACTCCCACCAGTATCATGGGCACGTAGCGATCACTTTGCCTCGGTCTGCGGTAATGGAATCGAAGTTAACGAGAAAGATGGAAAGCTCAAGCGTCTTGGCGGTCAACAACCAAAGAGTAGCTAGGCTAGGGGCTACCCGTCCTTTAATATTAAAAGCAGGTCTTTTAGTCAACCTTCGTAGGTTCTAGTACTTTCTTCGTTCAATCAAGTCCTCCTTGGACATTGTAGTTAATCTTAAGTTTTCTATAAAAGAGTCTTTTTCTTTTCTCGCTAGACTTGAGACATTATTTGCACACCTACATTACATTTAATGAAATGGTTTTATTTTAAATGATCACTCGCATCGCTCAACAAATAATCTCTGGAAATGATTAAGATTTTAATTAATTGGTGCGAGAAAGTCAACTAATGCCCTCCTATACACTTTCCTCACCTCCACAAGGCCTCCGTCAAGCCATACACTTTCCAAAACATATCCCCGTAAATCACCTTGATCAAGTCAACGAAGGCGGCAACATCATGGACAACAAAAAGGTCACTCGGCATCGGGAGATCGACCCCATATCGAAAAAAAAATAGGGGCTTACCTCCGCCCCATGCATCAAGAAAGTTCAAGTAGAAGCTTGCCCTCGTCCTCGAAGTGCTCAAAAAAAAAAACAAAGCTTCAAAAAAAAAAAAAACAAAAGCTTCAAAAAAAAAAACAAAAGCTTCAAAAAAACAAAAGCTTCAAAAAAAAAAACAAAAGCTTCAAAAAAAAAAACAAAAGCTTCAAAAAAAAAACAAAAGCTTCAAAAAAAAACAAAAGCTTCAAAAAAAAAAAAAAAACAAAAGCTTGAAAAAAAAAAAAACAAAAGCTTCAAAAAAAAAGAAAACAAAAGCTTCAAAAAAAAAAATGAGGCCAAGGACCTAGCACCGCCGATCAGAAGGTTTGACATATGGGCAAAATTAAAGCCCGAAAAAGAAACGGAAGTTGTCGACAACAAGGGAGCGATTAAAGCAACGACAAAAACATATCATAAGCCCTTAAGCCGCATTCAAAATCTTTCTCCCAGATGAAGGACGACGATCAAGAAGCAACGGAATCGCTCAAAATGACTTGTCAAGGAATCACCTCAAGGCCCGCACCTTATCATCCAAACTTCCTATCCGAGCCTTTCCACCAAAAAGTACCACAAATGTTCATACCCCTTTTCTAAAGCCAAACACGGTTCGGACCCGAACTACGGCGACTGAGCTCCTTATATTAAGGAACGTAGGCAACCGAGAAATGGTCCGGTCATAAACACATCCAAATCCCGAGAAAATTCGGTCTCATCGATGGCCTCTCCTATACACAATCCCTCTTCACCATTCGCCAACTTCGACTCTTGAAATCGGTTGACTTTCTCCTCTCAATTAATCTAAATATTTGTTCATATCGAGATTAGGGGTTGAATAACCCGAACATCAATAAAGGGTTTTAAGCAATCTTGTGATCATTTTGAATAAAACATGTTTTCAGATGTCTCGACAAGTCTTCTTTTTCTACATTATAGGAAAAATAGAGCTAAACACTAATTTTTACGTCGGCGGGGGCTTCCATACACTTTTCCACACCTTGTTGTGCTTATACTCTCTCAAAAGAGTCAAACCCAAAGCGAGTTCTTTTGTGCCTTCATCAAATGAGGCCATCAAATAATACAAATCGGGGATTCATCCCCACTTTTCGAAAAAAATATATGCCCGGCAAGTATACATTTCAGTTGTCTTTCCTTTACGGTTGACTAATTGAATAAAGAAAATAATAAAGTAAATATAGAAGGATGGGTTGCCTCTTTTGCTACATGATAATTCAAGAACGTTGGTTCTTCACTCTGCTACAAGATGGGTTGGGTCTGTTCGTATCGATCTGATGCCTACCGAGGTTGAAGCCTCTCTAATTGTGTCGGATTCACGGTCATGAGACCAGAGGCTTTGCCAAGTTACTTCTTCCAAATCAAGACTTCGCAAATATATCTCTTCGGACCGAGGCTCCACCAAGCAAGATGAGATTTGATCGCCATGTTGGTCATGGCTGAGTCGAAGTGCGGTTCTTTGATGTCCGAGGACGAGGACGGAATTTTAACCAAGACCAGAAATTCATCATATTTCTATGGCTAATATTGGAACACGAGTCCATAAAACTCCTTGTGCCAATCGAGAATGAGGTTTCGATGTTCATCCTTGGAAGATGTCGGGAATTTTGGATTGCCCTCAACCCGATGGAACTTTCACGGTAGAAGAAGAAAAGGATCCCCATCCCTATCTTGGCCGACGTACTACCACCACCTTCCTCACACTCTTCTCAATTTGCGAATCGGCCATCCTTGCGGCCTCGGTCGATATACATTCACGGTTCGATGCAGGACGGTCGTTTGGGAAACAAATTGACTTGATCCGATTTGGGCCAGTATGGTATGCCTCAAAGCGGTCGGGGTCGGCTCGGTATGTCACGGCGGTTTGGTATGCCTCGGCGGTTCGGTACGAATCGATCAGGAGCTTCTCGGTTACATCGGTTTGAAATGCCTTGGCAATGACCCGGTTCAAGATGTCCGATCCCGGCACCGCACAAGCCTCGCAGATTCCTTCATGCCGTCTCAGCGGGACAGCCAAACCCCAAATACGAGACTCTTGGACCCATGCGATCGACGTGACCGATCGATTCACGGCTCCTCGGCGGGGGCAAAATCGATGCGGGATGTCTTCTCATGGTTGGGGTTACCTCGGAATGCCACGACAAATTGGAATCCCACCTCGGTTTGGAACCAATCTATCGGGGCCTTCACAGCAACAGGTTTGGAATGCTTCCGCGATGCAGTCCGGGGCAACGATCGAAGCCCCTCCTCGAGGAATGATGCTAGCTCGGTAGCTCCTCACCACGGCTTTCACAAATCCATTCCTCACTCGGGCTTCGATGGGTTACCAAGCCTCCATCCCGGTTTCATCGAGAATCACCGGGACCGCGTACCCACTGGTTATGCACCTTCGGCTATGCAATTCAACAATCGGGGACGGCGGCCCGCACTTAAGCCTACTTATGGGCCCCACTCTGGAAATCCAAGTTATCCGGCTACATCGAGGCTGCCTCTCCACCTCTTTGCCGGTTGAAAATCAACAATAAGCCGCAAGGTTCTATCCTTTTGCTCGTGCTCTTACTCATGCTTCCCGGGGTAACTCGGCCCAGAGACGGGTTTTCACCTACATCCCGGATCGGCCGTTCCCTCCCACTGTCTGCCTCCAGTGGTAGCTCCTCTCTCTAGCTCGGCACTAGCTTGAATGCCATGGTTCCGCCACAAGACCCTCATCGGCACAGTTCATGGAGCAACACAAAGAAATGAAAGCGCGGATCGGCGGGCGGCGCAAGAAGTCGCCTTCCGGCCTACGAGACCCGAACTCCATTGTTCCTTTGCCCCACAAATTCGTGATGCCTAATGCGGATCTCTTTGATGGACCGCATGCCCGAAAACCCATCTCGGACACGTATACCTTGGCAATGAAGGTCAAAAGGGCCGCCAATCGCGGTTAGGCGACTATTTCGATCTCTCTTTGAAGTCCAAGTGCTCTAAAATGGTTCTTTCGCTTAAAACCCGAGGCCGGGGCTACGTAGGACTAGACTACTAGCCAACTTGGAGTGGGAAGCAAATAGATTTGACACACAGACAACAATGCGGCGTCTGACGAGAACATCGGGGACTTTTACAAGCAAGATGGCGACTCCTCCTTCCGAAGAGGAACAACTAGACATCTTTCGGCCTCACGCCCGAAACCACATCGAGGGCCTCACTTAGCAATTTCCCTATCCGGATCTACGGGCAATGATCAATTCCGGCTAAAATTTGAGAGGGCTTACAATCGGCGGCGAGTTGTCGCACCTTACGGATACCGGGTTTCTTCCACCTCCAACACGACTCCCGAAAAGGGCAGTGTGAGAACCGATCGAAAAGGGGACCCCGAGGACCCAATACGATCAACAATCCATTCCCTAAAAAAAAAGTGTGAATATGATTGAAGCCGCGAACAAGCCAAGTGCCACTATGGCTAACTGTTCCCATATGGAAGACACTCTTCAAAGAGAGGATTCTAGTTTCATAGTCGGTATCAAAGATGGGTTTCTCCCTTCATGACAACTTCACCTTGAAGGCTCTCACGTTGATCGATTGGCTCGATACTTCATCGGTATGTCGGTCAAACCTTTAAGCTGGACCTCTGTAGTGACGCTTTGTCAAACTCCGGGGCTTCATCAAATCATTCGTAGAAAGATTCCGTGGTTTTCGCCATGTCTTTTCCATGGAATGGGGCTTTATCAAGTCACACCTATCTTCGAAGAAAGGTGCAGTCACCTCAACAAGCTGTCTTGGAGTTTCAGCTTTAGAACTTGGCATATGGCAACTCCCTGCATCATCAAAAGTTGATAATTGGGAATCTCCTCATATCAGTATTTCGTCAAATCACAACTAACCCAAGCAAAAGAGGGTTCATTCATGTCAACATGCTTTGATTCTAGAGCACATCGGCGTCGGCTTCAAATGTCCGAGAGGCGAAAGAAATTTCAATCGAGACCCGGGGTTCAAATCCAACTTCATCCCAAGATCAAAATTGACCTCATCAATAACATGCAATTCAGTCCGCGACCAAAGGATATCACCCCACCAGCTCAAAGTTTGTCCCAAACAGTCAACAACACATACATCCCCTCTCATCACCATGCATCCCCACAAAAATCTCCCCAGGGCTCATGTAGCATGCACAAAACTTGAATCAATAGGAAAAATCCTAAATCGTAATTTCCCTGCCAAAAGCTTAGGCCAAGTGCATCTTCGAAAGCAAATAAACGCATCATCTCATAATCATTTTTGGTTCTATGCATGCATCCGCCAACATGAATGCCATATATGCATCTTCCTCTTCACTAACAAATGCAGGAATTCAAACGTAATCCCCCTTTTCGGCAAGGATGATCTTCACCAAAGACGACCTCAAATGGATGAAAACAGTCCCAACATCCACAAACATATGAAGACCGCCTCCAGTGTCTACAATTCGGTCAGAGACGCCAAGTTCTCCAATACAATCCGGTCAGAGACGCCAAGTTCTCCAATACAATCCGGTCAGAGACGCCAAGTTCTCCAATACAAATCGGTCAGAGACGCCAAGTTCTCCAATACAAATCGGTCAAGGACGCCAAGCTCTCCAATACAAATCGGTCAGGGACGCCAAGCTCTCCAATACAGTCGGTCAGGGATGCCAAGTTCTCAAAATGCAAATCGGTCAAAGATACCAAGGTCTCAAATACAGTACGGTCAGAGACGCCAAGTTCTCCAATGCAAATCGGTCAAGGACGCCAAGTTCTCAAATACAAATCGGTCAAGGACGCCAAGTTCTCAAATACAGTACGGTCAGAGACGCCAAGTTCTCCAATACAAATCGGTCAAAGATACCAAGGTCTCAAATACAGTACGGTCAGAGACGCCAAGTTCTCCAATGCAAATCGGTCAGGGACGCCAAGTTCTCAAATACAAATCGGTCAAGGACGCCAAGTTCTCAAATACAATGCGGTTAGAGACACCAAGTTCTCAAAAGCAAGAAGTCCCAATGAGAAGACAAGCTCAAAAACCTCTACAAGTTTGACGATCACCAGCAAGATGCAGACTCAACCAAACTCCTCCTTCGGGTCAAAATGCCTCCAAAGACAAAGCAAATCGTCGGCGAAACCGTCCCACGAACGGCAACCTAACAACTCTTCATCAACATCAGCCGTAGCCTCGGCTACGAGGTAAGCACACGGCACGTATAAAAGCATATCTTAATCAACTACTTTTCTAAAAGAACATTATCATCAAATCTTAGGGCGACTTCCCAAAAAACAGTCAAACCTCAAATACCATCAAAGACCATCCCCAGCAGTTTTCGAACTACGATCGGCTTGATTCCCTCTTAAGGATACGTAGGTAGCCTATCATTAGGTCCAGCCACTCGACCAGCACGGTCATCCTTTCCTTCGGCGACTGGACGTAAAACCGATCCCTTCAAATAAAGTCCACTAGAGGACCATCTATCCTAAACCATCAAAGGAAATCATTTCAAATCAAGGTTCGAGGCACCTAAAACGCCATCATCAAGGTTCGAGGCACCTAAAACGCCATCATCAAGGTTCGAGGCACCTGAGACGCCATCATCAAGGTTCGAGGCACCTAAAACGCCATCATCAAGGTTCGAGGCACCTAAGACGCCATCATCAAGGTTTGAGGCACCTAAAACGCTATCACACACAACACGAGGAAAGCGATAAATCGCAATCATCCCTTAGGGTGACTTCCCAAAAATAGTCAAACCATTGGGTGACTTCCCCAAAACAGTCAAAACCTTAGGGCGACTTCACAAAAATAGTCAAATCTTAGGGTGACTTCCCCAAAATAGTCAAAACCTTAGGGTGACTTCCCAAAAACAGTCAGACCTTAGGGTGACTTCCCAAAAATAGTCGTAGGGCGACTTCCCAAAAATAGTCAAGTAATAGGGCGACTTCCCCAAAATAGTCAGATCATAGGGTGACTTCCCAAAAAATAGTCAAACCATAGGGCGACTTCCCAAAAATAGTCAAAACCATAGGGCGACTTCCCAAAAATAGTCAGACCTTAGGGTGACTTCCCAAAAACAATCAGATCATAGAGCGACTTCCCCCAAAAACAGCCAAACCTTAGGGTGACTTCCCAAAAACAGTCGGATCATGGGCGACTTCCCAAAAATAGTCGGACCATAGGGTGACTTCCCAAAATAGTCAAATCTTAGGATGACTTTCCTAAAACAAGTAGGGTCGACGACTAAAGATAGTCGAAAGACCCGAACTACGATCGGCTTGATTCCTCTTAAGGATACGTAGGTAGCCTATCATTAGGTTCACCACCGCACCAAAATGGTCATTCCTATCCCCAAAGCAGAGCGGATATACAACCCTAGCCATCGTGACCGAAGAGGGTCATTTCTTATCCCCAAGAAGTTTCTTTCAAGAATCGATCAGAACTCGCTCGCCGGGTTGACATCCTAAAACAGTCGCTCCGGGGTCGACAACTAAAGATAGTCGAAAGACTGAACTACGGCGGCTTGATTCCCATGGGATACGTAGGTAGCCTATTAAATAGGTTCACCCACCCGATCACTCGATCATCCCGCCAAATATGGAGCCTTAATCTTATCGACGACCCCGCTTCCTTCGAAAGCGCCGTCGCCGAGGGCTCTTGTAAGTGCTCCAATTTGAGCTTGTTAGAATTTTCGTTAGAAAATTAACGAAAGTTATAACATTTCTAACAATTCCTAACATTTCTAACCAAGTAAGGGTAGATTAGGGATTGCCAAAAAAGATAAACCAAGAAAAGGAATCAAAAGCAAAAGAAATAAGAAAAACCAAAAATAGAATTGGTGGAAACAAAAAGCTGGGTGATTAATTTGAATTTTGAAAAGATTATTCTTCCTGTCCAAAGCCTGAAGCTGTAATTAATGAACAGTGCACGCTGCACTTCTCATCCGCGCGGACATGTATGTAAATTTCAGGGGCCTATAAATTGAACCCTCCTCTCTCAGTTAAAACAACACAATTTGATCACAGCAATGAAACTCTGGCGAAATATAGAGAGAAAACAGTGGGAATCCATAGATTGCCACCATTTTCTCTCCAAACTTTCCCAAATCTCACTCACTCACAAACACTTCAAATCACTCTCATACATACTCTCATACATACACCAATCCAAGCTCAAATCACCCTATAGGAGGAGGATTAGAGAGAAAACATAGAGGACTTCATTGTTATCTACTTGTTTTCTCTTTAACCAACTCAAATCATCAACCCTAAACACCCTCAAACACTCTCATATTCAAGCCTTAAACACTCTCACATTCAAGCCTTCAAACACAAAACACAAGAAAGATAGGTATAACCTCCCTCTCCTTACCCTAAAATTCATCCATGCATGCATTTTCAAGCTACAAAATGTAGTTTATTCATCTTCTTGCTTTAGATCCAAGAAGATCACCATGGAAGTTCATCTCCATGGATGATCTTCTACAAGGATCTACATTATTTTCAAAGTGTTCTTACTTTCTTGCAAAGAAAACGCATTTTCAAAACCCTAAAAATCATTTTCATACATCAAATCTCATTTTCAAAGGATAAAATTCCCCTTCCCAAGCAAATGAAGTGCTTAGTCCTAATGTACCCCAAGGATGGTTTGATATAGTTGATTCACCACTAAAATGTCAAGTGATCACTAATCAAAACCTAGGGAAATGGGGACAAGCATGGATGCAAAACCCCCTTTAAAATCATATTTTCTTTCTTGAGAAGTTGCTGTCCAGTAGCAATTTTCTCAGACCTCAGTCCATGGTATAATTTTTTGGACATAGATAAACTTGGAATTTGGTGTTGACTACAAAATACTTTTTGTAGCCAACATCAAGAGCTTTCCAGACATATTTTTACTTTATTTTTTGCGTGAGTAAAACTCCATTTTTCAAATTTTCTTTTAAAGGTCAGTTCATCAGTCTCTGGAAATCCAGATTTCAGATCTGAGATTTCCAGAAGGTTTTTACCCCTCAAATCATCTCCAAAATGAAAAGTTCTTTTACAGAAATCTTTTTTAAGGTGTTTTAAGCAACTTTCATTCTCGGACTTTCTCCAGATTTTGATGTTTTGAAGCCTTTAAGTCCATTTCAAAGTCAAGGGTCAACTGCCTTCTTTCATTCTGGCAGAATTGCTTTTCAAATCCAAAAATCTTTTGAGTGCCAAGACTCAATCCAAAAATCATACCAAAAATCTTGGGGATTGTTCAAAGTCTTATAAAGAGTTCCCCATTTTTGTTTTTTCTCAGTTTAAACTCATTTTGGTCAAAACACACACACACACACACACACACACACGACAAAGGATTTCAAATGTTTGGAAGACTCGTTTTGCGAGGCGCGTCGGGTGCACACTAACGTCCTTCCCGACGCGTAACGTGACCTCCGAACCTAAATTTCTGATCTCGGGCTTTTTTCAAAGTTTTGGCCCTTAAAACAAAAATGGCGTGGCGACTCCGTTTTGATTTTCACAAAAAAAATCGGGCATCATCACAGGCGGCACCATGACGAAAAACGAGGGGACTAGAAACCGGCCACCCGGACCAAATATACCTAGCCCTATGGTCTGCATGGCGGGTCAGAACAGATGTATCGATAGGCCCGGGATCAATGAACGCTTCCATCTATTTATTTCAATATCAAGGTTGGTTATTGTTCTATAAGGCAAGAAAATAAATAAAAGAATACAAAAAATGTAATTACTAGTACGTGGCATTGTAATCCAAAGTTATCCCACACTTCCAAGAAGTGCCTGTGGGGAAGTTCTTGGTTTCCAGCCTATATACTAAGTAATACTTCAAGAGTAATCCTCATGCGGTTTTGAAAAATAGGATGAAGTTTTTTTTTTTTTATAAAATGTTTGAACAATAAATCATATTTTAAGGGTTTAGGGTTTGGAATATAAGTATATGAGATTTAGGATGTTGTTATATGTATATTAATTCCTATTCTATTTTTCTATCACTAAATCATATTTTAAGGATTTAGGGTTTCGTGACGAGAAATTAGGGTTTAGGGTTTACAATATGGTATATATGACGCCTAATTAATTCCTTCGACGTCATGCCTCACCTTATGTACCCCTTTCACGAATTAAGGATTCCGTTCTGATTACCTATAACTTATAAGAGTCATTAGGGCACAATCCACTTGGACCTTGTTCGGACAAGCTCACGTTCCTATCTCGGTAATCAAATTTGCTATAATCTCACACAAGTTAAACTTTGTACTCCCTCCGTCCCAAAAAATATTCAAAAATCTTTTCAAATTTGCTATTTATTTCTATTATGAGCAAATTTGCTATATACTCCCTTCTAAAATTTTCTAAAATGAATGACCCAATTTACTTTAAATTTGCTATTATTTTTTTTTTGATAAAAAATAAATAGACAGTTCATATAAATGGGAATAACAATCGGTCTAATCTATCCTCGATTAGTTTTCCGCACAAGATTTTTAGTTTTATTATTAAAATATTTGAAATAATAATTTTTCTCATCTTTATATTAAATAAATTAAAATCAATGCATCAATTAATTATTCTCAACAATTAAACTATGTATAGGGCACAATTAATTCATCAGAAATAATATTTACATCTATATATTTAACAATAGTTCAACCAAAAATAAAATCCTAAATTGCAATGTCATAAAAAAATCAAAAAAATTAGTCACATAAATGGGAATAACACTATTTCAACAACAAATCAACCAAAAAAATCATACACAAAATAAAAAAAAAAATTCTTGGCATATAGAAATTTGTCACATAAATTCGAATAATAATATTTCAACAACAAATCAACCAAAAAAAACTAAATAAAAATTCAGAATTAAATAAAAATTAGTCAAGAAATTCGGAATTAAAAAAAAAAAAATCATAAATTCGGAATAAAAATATTTCAACAACAAATCAATCAAAATAATAAAAAAATTCGGAATTAAATAAAAATTAGTCACATAAATGGGAATAACAATATTTCAACAACAAATCAACCAAAAAAAATCCTAAATTGCAATGTTCTTCTTCTCGGCAATATAGAAATTCGGAATTAAAAAAAAATCATAAATTATAAGTAAATGAATAATAAAATCAAAACTAAAATTCAACTTAATATACAAATTTAAACTTACAATTAAGAAAAAGGTTGAATTTCTTGGCAAAATCCTTGGCTTGGCTCGATCAAGGCTCGAACTGTTCTTCTTCTTCTTGGCAAAATCCTCAGTCGGCTATGGAGGTTTAAGTTTTTTTTGTTTTGTTTCGTTGAATGCGTGAACTGAGAAGTGTAAGGGATTTAAATTGAACTCGCTACACGGTGTAGCGAGTTTGACTTAAATCTGGTCAAAACTCGCTACACGGTGTAGCGAGTTTAGTTTAATTAAATGACCTAATTAATTTTTCAACGCCCTAAATTAATTACCCTAAACTCGCTACACGGTGTAGCGAGTTTTGACCAACCCTAGTCAAACTCGCTACACGGTGTAGCGAGTTTCAAAAAAGAGGACATTCTGGGCAATAGTTTGAACAGTAAGTCATTTTCGTAAATAAAAAAGTAAAACGAGATTATTTGGGAAAAAATTCTACATTAATCTATCTAATTAGATAATTATTGATCATGGATTAAAATAACTCACTTAACCATATTTAGCTATTGAAAGGTTTTTACACTTCTATTAATTTATTTTATGAATTTTAACAAAAAAGTGAAAATTTATGGTATTTTTTGTGAAATTGTGAAAATCATTAATGGTATATCTATAAATGATATTAATATATCATTTGAACTTACATATATTAATAAGACAACTCTAACGATTCAATTATTGACTGAATTTTTAAACTTTCTTCACCTACAATAATGATTAAATATTTTTGTGATGCTTCTAATAATTAACCAGGATAAACAATTTTATCTGAAAAAATAAATACTCTTTTGTCTTAATTTATGCCGGTCTTTCATTTGAATTTTTTTTTATCCAAAATTAACAAAATATTAAATCAGTTAATTGATCAAAATAGACATAAAACTATTACATGTCAAAATAGACTTAAATGCTGCAAAGCACGGGTTTCCACCTAGTTTACTATTTTATAAGGTTTTTCCAATTGTTGGTGAAACTAAGTGATACTGTGGGCAAATTACGCACATATCACGTTCAATACACAATAAATATGTTTTACATAAAAAAATATGCGTTCAATTCCATAGCATTGAAAAATGGATGTCAAATTTAATTATTACTGAATAGAACGAGAATTTACTTATAAAACACGCTTCGTCCGATCTAACTATGCCTTAAATATATTTTTATTTTAGTGACCTTCAATCTGCTATTTTTATTACTAATATAGTTTTCAAAAAAGTGTTTTACAATGTACACAAACATTTCTATTTTCTGTTATATTTGTATGAATTATCATCAATATGTGTTAATAGCTGTTCGTACATCGCACGGGTATTGATAGTTTTGAGAAAAAAAATATCTCGGGAAAGTAGTATGGGATGGAGGGAATACCAAATTCATTTGTGACGGAGGCAGTACTTTAGTAAATTGTCAGTGACGACTGACCAATATTTAGCCAGACTCCCTCCGTCCGTCTAGTATCGTCCCCGACCCAACCATCTAATTTTACTGACACATTTCCCCTAAAACCCTCAATTCGCGGTTAAAATCTTGTCAGGTAATCTGAACTAACTCAACATCTAGGGTTCTAACAATTCCTCAATTAGTTCTTGTATTCACTGCTTTAATCATCTCTTGCTTGAAATGTATTTTTTTATTTAGCAGTTCTGATTTGTGGAGTGTAAGCGTTTGGCTAAATTGTGAAATTATACGGTGAAATTTAGCAATTTTTTGTGCTTTTCGTTTGTTAGTTACAGACATGTTTGAATTATGAGGATGGCTTGATAAAAATGTAATTTAGAAAATGTTAGGGATGCTGTGTTGAATTGAGTGTTAATGTTTTCATCGTCTGTTAATCGAATCTGTGGAAATTCCCCATTGGCTTTATATTGGATATTTTTTTTTTTAAAAAAAATGGAGCATGCACCACTATCGAGAAAAAAAATCTGTGGAAATACAAGAATGCAAGATGTTACCAATTCTTAAGTGTTTTTGACGAAAAATACATGCTTAAGTTTCTCCATTTATTGTTGAGTGAAATTACTACAGCTGTAGAAAAGTATCCTGTTTAGGTCTTAATCTTCATCTAATAAATTTTGAATAAAATAAGAAAGGACCTTGAATGATGATTTATGTTCAGAATATCAACTTGCACAGGGTGATTTGATGGTTTATCGTAAGGGTAGCAAGAATAAGCTGAATTTCCTGATGAAGAATCATCTCTTTGTATTACTCGTAAAGCTCTGTGGCATATCCTTATACAAATAGCAGCACCTTGCAATTTTTATTAGGCCTTTAATCATACTGAAGTGGCAAATAACATAAAAACTTGATAAATTTCACCTGAAAATATTTTACATACCCCGTCCCATAATAAGGGTTACAAAAAATTGAATCACGGGAATTAAGGAAAAGTAAATATAATATTGATAGTGGAGTAGGTATTGTGAGTATGAAAAGTAAAGTAGGAGAGAGAATGTGGGTAGGGAATAGTAAGTGGATTGTTGTTGTGAGTGGGCAAATGGGTCCCATTAAATAAAGAAATATTAGCAAGTTTCCATTTTGCGAGAGTAACCTTTATTATGGGATGCCCAAAAGCGAAATAAGTAACCTTTATTATGGGACGGAAGGAGTATACATTAACACACACATGCACATATATACACATATACATGTGTGTGTTTTCGTAGTTGAATTGTAAAAACTTGCTTGGCTATATTTGCTAGTTTGTGTAATCCTTGCTGCTAATTTTGTTACTCATGATTTGCTGTAGGCTGAGTTATAATTGGTTTCACTTAAAAGTTGTGTATGCCAAGGAGCCAAAACCAGTTGGGCCGTGTTTGTCAGCTTGGGACGCTTCAGCTTCTTCCAGCCTGGTATTCGTATAATAATGAAACGTAAGCGTGGGAATGCGAAACCAAAACCTAAAAAGCTCTCTTTTGTTGGAGCAAGTGAGGCAATCCAACAAGTTGTGGGTCTAAATGCTAATTATTCTTCAGAAGATCTGTTGTGTGAACATAATGCCACAATGGAGTCTGAAACACCACAAGATGAACCAAGTATGAATATCAATCAAGCAGCTTTAGAACAAGTAATAGCTAATACGGTCAACTCAGTGCGCAACATAAATACTGCTTTTATGGGTAATCTATCCAAATTTTCTGCTAAAACATCAACAAAGTCATCGAGGGGTGCTGTTACTTGTGCTGAATATGGTTCTAGAACAGAGACTGAAACACCGTGGGCAGAAACTACTATGAGGGGCCACCAAACAGATCCAGAGAACGGAGGGGCAGCAGACGTTAATGGAATGATGGGCTTTAGTCCCAACGAACTGCGTGAGATGATTAAATCCATTATTGGTGACCTCTCCAAGGAAGCTGGTGGCATAACAGCCAAGCCATTAAGTTGCATTGCTAATAACCCTGTTAGCAATGCTCCAGTATTCCATCCTCAGGGTGAGAGGACTCTCCAAGAAGCATTACCTAATCAGAATCCTCAATATAAAGAGCAAGAATTAAAGGCATCCCTGTCGGTAGGATATCCATCAGAGTTTAATGTTACTTGTCTTACTTAGGGAGGTGCTTGTCACTTGATACTTATGTTTTATCTTTCTTTTCGTTTTTTTATTGCAGGTGATTAAGAAGATTATGAAATCGGTTACAGCCAAGCCCTTCAATGTTCCTGTAGATCCTATTGCGTTGAGAATACCTGTAAGTATCAGCTGCTTTGGATCTTTCTAATGGTACCTGCTCAAATAATGCTTCATCTGTGAGAAACCTTTTCTTCTGTGTCTGTCTTACTGCTTATTTTTGTGGCTGTCTTACTGCCGATTGGGTTAATTATAGAGGTTAAGTGTTGGTTTACTTTTTAGTTGCATTATAAGGAGGGTTTATCAATTGTTGCTGCCCATATTTTCAGTGACAAAGCCAGGAATTTTTGTGAGAGGGTCAAGATTGCTTGGGGAAAAAAATTAACAAAAATAATAATAATTATACTCAGCATATAGAAATTTGTAGTAAAAGGGGGTCAAAATGATATCATAGTATAAATTTTACCAAAAGGGGGGGGGGGGCGAAATAGACAAAACTAGTATTATTAGTGTTCTTTTCCAAAATCTTGAGGTACTAAATGACATTTCTCAAAAAGTGTCAAATGACCGCCATTCATCTAGTTTGACTTCGCCACTGCATGTTTTGATTAACTCAAGAACAGCACGCTGTTTCTCTCCCCGTCTGATTCTAAAGTCCCTTTTTCTTATAAGATATTCTAAGACAATTGGTCCAGTTTGAAAATCAAACTAAAACTTTATGTATTCATGCAAACTCCAACACAATAAATGCCTTGAAATTATTAAAGATTCCTACTTAAGATAATAAAGAAAATACGAGGGAGCAATGTAATTGAATACTGGCTTCAATTTGGGATAGTTTTAAGCTTGTAGTGCCAATTGTAGTTGTGGAATTTCCTTTTCCTGCAACAAGTGTTGATTTACTTCAGAACTTTATAGATATTCTGGCGTGATTTTAAGACTAATCTCTAGAACTAGAAGTACCTTGGATTGGGTATTGTTAATGCTGAACAAAATGTCTGACTTATCTATTTAATTTATTTCCATTTGAATGCAGGGTATTGGAAATATTGTTGTTGTGTAGTAGATTACGAAAACACTTGTTTCATTTCATGATTCGGCATTTTGATTTTAATAGTACTCATTGAAAATTTTATACTGATGGTGCTGGGACCAGGATTATTTTGATGTTATTGATACACCTATGGATTTCGGTACAATACGCCACAACCTAGAGAATGGTTACAAGTATATGAATTCAGAGGACGTATATAAGGATGTGCAGCTTATTTGGGAAAATTGTTCCAAGTATAATACAAGAGAGAACGAAGTTTTGGTACTCATGAGGCAGGTGAAGAAGAATTTCATGAAGTATTGGACTGCAGCTGGCCTGCATACGGAGCGCGATCAGACTACTGATGGTATGGGCTTTGTAGTTGTTCTCTTTAGAAACAAACATATTGTTTTTTAGTTATGCTGAATTGGCTACTTCACATGTTCTTGATTTGTCCCATTTATATGAATCTTTGTCTGGTGGCATCTATTTGCGTCTTGAAATTTTTGTGAAGATAGTTATTGCTTATGTTGGTCACTTTTCCGTCACTCTGCTCGCTTTAATTAAGTTACATTACTTGGTTTTTCAACATACTGATTGATCGCGCAGGAAAGCGTGTTGGGCTCAGTTCTTGGGTCCAGCGAATGATTGAGCTAGCTTTGTGATCTGCACACCACAAGAAATAACAGTGAAACTGCGCCGGGGGTCTTCCTGCTTCCTCCGGCGTAAGAGTAAGATGATGGACTGAGAAAATGGAAGTAATGGTATGGAGAGTGCAGGAGTACGTAAATATGCAGCAAAGCATTACCTGTGTCCATGATGTTATTCTCTTATTTATAGTGGGAGTAGTGGTATTAGGGTTTTCACCAGAGCCGTTGGATTGGATGGTTACCAACCGTTGGATTAGCTCCATCTCCCAGGCGTACACGTGTCATCTTTGGGGCCAGTCCGTCTATGTAAGGACACCGCAACACACACCGATAAGCTTGCCTTATAAGGAAAAGTCAACTGCGCACGTCTTTTGGAGTTATTCGGTTGCATGATTGCACGTGTAACAAAACACTGTGGTAGGTCTGACATTATCCCAAATTAGCTAACTAATCAAGCTTACTGAAGAAGCTTAATGGAAGAGACGACTTGGAGCTGTACATCCAGTTAGGTCGTCTCTTTGAGAGGTGACTCGACGAGCGAACGGTGCTTGAGAATAGGTCGTCCAATCAACGACGCTCATTGATGAAGAGGTAAGTTTGGCGCGGCTGGAAGGCTCGTCGTTAGGTGGGCCGTGGCTCATTGGTGACGGCCTCTTCCTGGAGTATCGACGAGCTAAGGTCCAAACCTTTGCTCAAAGGAGTATTGACTCGTCGTTTGGATGGGCTTGGTCGCTCAGTGGCGACGACCGCCATCCGTTGTAAGACGGGCCCTTACCCCGATCTTGATCTGGTTCTTCGTAGTTGGTCCCTTGGTGGGCCTGCTGGGCCCCCTGGCTCGTAGTACGATATTGGGCTCGGCCCATCACATATTATTCCGTTCAGTGGCCCTCAACTCATGGTCGTCTTGACGGGCCAGGAGTTGTCGTTTTCCCTCCAAGACTGTCCGTACAACCGACAGTTTGAATTTTGAATTATGGTGACGTCAGTATTGATGACATGGGTGGCTGGGATTTCTCCATTAGTTGACACGTGTCCTTTGAGGGGACATTCTCCTCGGAAGTTGTAGAGGGTATTTAATGCCCCTCATCATTCTGCCGTTTGGGTTCCCAAACACAAACTTTCCATCTTCACATATAAAAGCCTCCTCCCTCCTACATTTCGAACTTTCCACACCTTTGATTAGTGAGAGCAAAGCAGCAGAGGCGATTTCCGGCAACCAACAGAAAGAACTCCGGCGAGAAAGAACCACCGTCTCCGTGGCCAGAATCGCTCCGGCAACTCCGTTTGTAAGGCACCTGGGAGCTTGGATAAGAGATTTCTTTGATCTCCCACCGGAAAATTCATCGGAAAACATATCTTCCACCCCTTTACCAGGTAATTTCTTCATTTATTCTTCGTTTTCTGGGTTTTTCTTTGGGGTTTTAGAGCTTAGAGTCATGGGGCCCAGAACCGTTAGTTTTGAGAGAGGTGTTAAATTTGGTTTTGGGCTAAATCAAAGGGTTTACAAATGTGCCAAGGGGGTTTGGAGAGAGATTCCGTTGTCTGAATGTTTCTCGATCTTGATTAAGTTCAACTTTGAAGACGAGCCTTTGGGATTCCCAGAAGGTGAGGTTCTAGGGGATTTTGAGGATGGAGATCCAATGATAACCCCTTTTAGGTCGATGAATGATCTGCCCAACCACATCAAGACCCACTACCCTTTGTCCCGTCGTGATTCACTTAGGGATTTTGTTTTAGGGGAATCTAGGTCGCCCCTAGGCAGGTCGTCGCCTGTGGAAGTTAGGACTGATTCCCCCTTTCTTTCTCCTTGTTTTGTAGACATGGATCACGACGGGCGTCCTAGCCAACCGGCCCCAGAAGCAAACGAGGCCAGCACAAGTGCAGGGGGCACTCAGGTGGCTAAGGCCTATCATACATTCGTACGAGTTGGATCAATTGATAGTGACTTTGGAGGTGGGGCAGGAGGGAATTGGGCTATACCCAAAATCGAGCTCAGGAAGCCGGATGTTGGGAAACAAATGATTGACGCTCTAAGAGGGTCCTTCAGAGTTCAAGCTTCGACCTATAAGCTGGAGCACCTCAGTCTAGCGGAGTATGAGCCTCGTCGTCAGTCCCTTCTGGCCAGCAAGGAGAAGGTGGCATTTTTCTACAAACAATTTGAGTTTGGCTTGAGGTTGCCTCTAGACCCCTTCATCAATGAATTCTTGGAGGACTCAGCCTGTGTGCCCATGGAGGTTAGTGCCAACACCATTAGAATCTTATCTGGCTTTGCCGTCGTCTGTAGATTTCTTGGCTACGAGCCATGCAATAAAGTGTTCCGTCAATACTACTGGATGACCAGGAATACCTCCAAAGACAAAGGGAAGTCTACAGTGAGTGTATCTTCGATCAAGAACACAAGGAACTTTTTCCTGGATATCCCAAACAAGGTGTACGGTTGGGAGAACCACCTGATATTGGTGGAAAGCAGAGTGGGGTGGCAGTTTCCTTTTCCAGAGGGTAACAAGGTAGTTGCTGATAAGTACATCTTTCAAGCTCCGTGGGCCGACGAGCTAAAGAAAAAGATAGATGATTTGCTGGATCTTGGATGGGACTCGTACAAGGACATTGAGGCCTCACAATGGAGATATATCAGAACCGGCATGATGTCTAAGCCGTCAATGGGGCCTGAACCCTTGGTAAAGATAGGTTTGGATGCCCGCTATCCCGTCTGGGTCGTCCACAATGATTGCTTTTAAGGATAATTGTGTGACTTGCGCGGCGTCGCGTGTTAGCCGTCCTGAAGAATGTTGTGAAAACTTGGAGATGACTGGGGGTCGGGCTCCTGACCTTTTCTCAATTTTTATGCTTGTCGCTTGTCTCGTCGTGAGTAAAAACTAACCCTTTTTTACTTTGTCTTTTTGCAGTTCTTACTCAATTCGACGTGGACAGAATTGAAGCAAGGATAATGGACGGAGCAATCCGAGCTAGCGACAGAGGCACCAAGAAGAAAGATAGGGCCGTCACCCGCGCCATACTTGTTCGTCAGGAGAAGATGGCGACGAGGAATGATGAACTTCCCAAAGACCCTGAGGGAGCCATTCCCATGATTGAGAGAGAGCCCGTCGTTGGGGGGCTCAACACTGGAGGTCGTCAGGCCATTGTCGACGCGTCTGAGAGAGCTGCCGGGGCTGAGACTGATGCTATGGAAGCGCAAATGGTTGCTGCCGACGAGGTCCAGCACGTCGCTGTGGAGACGGTCGGGAGCACAGACTCAAACCCTGAAATGGGTGAGGCCGGTGGCCGGGTCTCCAGGAAGAGAAAAAAGACCATCCCGTCGGCTCTGAGGGGGGAAGAAGCAAGAATAAGAAAAACGACGATCCTCCTAGCTCGTCAGATCCCTCTACTCCAAGAGCCGATGCTCCGGGCTCGTCTTCAGCGGTCTTGTCTAAGACGAAGGCCAAAGAGATGGCGACCTTGATTGCCAAGGCCTCCCCAATAGCTGGGATCCCCTATCTGTTGAGGAATGGTAATCCGCTGTTGTTGGGGACGGCTCTGACTAGGCGCGGTCGGGACGTTGATCTGACTCGTCGGATGAGGGAAGCCAAACTTTCTCCTGAGACCTTCCATGCCCGTCTTGGGCTGATTCAGACGGAGGTATTTCAAATTTAAAATTGTGTTTCTTCCCGTCTTTTTACACTTGGGTTAATAATTTTATTGTGGCAGCTGTCGTCGATGATGGACGCGATGACGTCGGACTACAGAGATTGCCTTGACGCCGAGCTACGGGGCAACGAGCAACTAATTAAGGCCGTCGGCGACAAAGGGACGGCGGAGCAGAAATTGAAGGAGGCAGAGACCAACGTTGGTGAACTTACTACTGCCTATGAGCTCTTGATGGGTCAGAAGAATGATATTTTGAAGGAGGTCGAAGCCTTGAAGGAAGGGAAATTCAAAGTGGCCAGGCTCGAAGGTGTTTGAGGACGGCCTCCGCGTTTGTGAGAATAAGTTCAAGAAGGTGACGGCCAGCTTTGACAACGCTCGTGCCCAGATTGAAGAAATGAAGACGACCCATGAAGCTGCCTTGTCTAAAGCTAGACTTGACGCTGTCGACGAATTCAAGAAGAGTGCTGAATGCCTCCAGCTGATTACCAAGCATGCTAGTGGATTTTTTAAGGATGGGGCTAAGCATATGGCTAGGCGGCTCTTGTTGGACCCGACAACGAAAGATCTGCTCTCTGTCCGGAAGTTAGCCGACCTCTGCACTGAGGTAGCACACGACGACGAAGCTCGTACGGTTCATCCCCTTGTCCCTTACACTAATAATGACTTCCTTATCATAAGGGAAGACGACGCAAAGGTCGGGAAGGAAGAGTGGCCTATTCCCGCCATCGTCCCAAGAAACTTCGACGCCTACTATGCTCATTTCGTCGAAGACGGCCCCGATCCTGACGTCGCTCCATCTAACGCCGACAGTCTTCAGTGATTTATTTCTTTGAAAGGTCTTGTAATGTCCCAAATAATGTTTCAACCTGATTTGGTAGTCTTGAACGATGTTTAGTTTTTTGGTGGTGGTTCCAAACATTGTCCCAAAACAATTTTTATTTCTTGTGATGTAATCGACCTGTTTCCTCGTCGTTTAGAGGGGGTCGTCCGTACAATGTTTACTTGTTTTATGTAAGTTTATTTAATGCCTTTGCTTTCTGTCCGTTAATTTATGTTAACGTAGATGGCATGTGACAACTTATTGAACGAGTAAGTTTGAGGACAAGTGTGGAATGGTCGTCGTGAGTGATGACCAGAACTTGGGTCGTCCTTATGTGGTCGACCCTTGTTCAATCCTTGTATTTTCTCAACTTCTCAATGGCTCGTAGGAACAGTACGAAGGTCCGTAGGTTTTTTGCTCGTAGGCAAGACTCCATGGACGAGTCGTCTTATTCCGTTGTAGCGTTCGACGAAGTCTGGCTCCGTCTAACCTTTATACTTGGCTAAAGTGAGTGTAAGCATAGCTGTTAAAGGCGAGAAGCGAGAAGCGGGCGAATGGTACCGAAGCGAGGCGAGAAGCGAGGCGAGAAGCGAGCGACAAAAAAGCGAGCAATTCTGAAAAATATGAAAAAAAATAAGTTAGAAACAGGAATATGAACATACATACATTGTAACACAAAAAAAGAGTTTAAAGTTTTAAACCATGTTATTAACAAGGAATATAACAATTTTTGTTTGTATATGTATGTTTGTTAATAAAAAAATAATATAAAACAGGTATAGAAAAGAGTCAAAAATTGGAAAAAAAAGTCAAAGATTGTAAAAAAAAAAAGTCAAAATTAGATGAAAGTAAACAGGAAAATAACATTGGGAGTAGAAAAGTGCTATACTAAACAAATAGGAAAATAACAATTGCTGCTGGGGATAGAAAAGAGTCAAAATTGGAAAAAAAAGTCAAAGATTGTAAAAAGCAGAGAGAAGCGAACAGAAGGAGAAATCTAACCTGGAATCGCTGTCGCCTATGTGTCGTCGGCTGCCCGGCGACCGATCGCCGTTAGAAAAGACTCTGTTGCCTGGTAAAAATGTAACCCTTCAACTACCTCTCTTCTCGTCTTTTTTCATTTATAAATCGACTGCTGTTTAAAAAAAAAAAAAAGAAACGACGGAAAAACGGAACGACTTTTTTTAAGTATCACGCTTTAAAAAAAAGCGACGCTTTTTTCTTTACGCTTTTTTCAAAGAAGCGTCCGCTTTTCTGAAAAAGGCGAACAACGCCCGCTTTGATGGCAGAGAAGCGACGAACCCGAAAAGCGACAAAAAAAGCGAGGCAGGCGAGGCAGGCGACGCTTTTAACAACTATGAGTGTAAGTGCCAAAGTCTTTGCTTTGACTGATCTTTATACTTGATCAAAGTAGTTGTGAGGGTCGAAGTCAGGCTTCAACCGTTTTAAGCTTGAGTTTGTATTGGACGAAGTTCAAGTGAAGTGATGAGTTTCCATTGATATTTTCTGTTCAACGATCGTATATTGACAACTCTATCACTTTCTGAGACTCCTCGGATTTATAGATTATCCCTTACAACTTTCAAAATTACAGACTTCCGGAAATTTCACAAAATGACAATAAAAAGTTTTTAACTAAAAACCACAGATAGGGTGCCCTGAGGGCGCTGAATGTTGTTGATGACGACGGTCTCAAAAGTAGTACTTCATAAGGTGATTGGCGTGCCATGGATGCTTAAGATGTTCACCGTTTGGCTTAGCTAGGCGGTAGGTTCCTTCTCTGACCACACTGGTGACGATGTATGGTCCTTCCCATTGGAGAGAGCGCTTTGTTTTGACGGGCTTTGAGTCCCGTCGCTTCAATCTTTCTGAGGACATGATCGCCGACTTTAAAGAACCTTTTCTTCACCTTCTTGTCATGGTAAGCCTTGGTTTTCTTCTTGTAATTTTCCATCCTTAGTTGGGCGTCTAATCTTCGCTCGTCTACAAGGTCCAGATCGACCTGTCGATTATGGATATTCTTTTCCACATCGTAGAGAGCAACTCGGTCTGTTGGCAGCTGGAGCTCGGCGGGTGCCATGGCCTCAGAGCCATAAGCCAAAGCAAATGGAGTTTCCCCCGTAGGCCCCCGGGTGGTTGTGCGAACTGCCCAGAGAGCCGAAGGTAGTTCGTCCAACCATCTTGTCATCGCGTCCTCAAGATTTTTACACAAGGCATAAGACGAGCTTGTTTGCCGCTTCAGCCTGCTCCGTTGCCGCTCGGGATGTGCAACAGACGACTTAGAATGTTTGACGCCCATTCTGTTCAATTCTTGCTCAAATTTCCTCGAAAACCGCAGCCGTTGTCCGAAACGACACTGGGATTCCAAAGCGACACCGTATTGAATCACGGATGAAGCTTAGGGCATTGTTTCCGCATTTTGTTTAAGGCCTTCGCCTCCACCCATTTTGAAAAGTAGTCAACCGACACAATCACATATTCGACTCCTCCTCGTCTACATGGAAAAGGCCCACTAGGTCAACACCCCACATGTCAAACGGCAAGCTGCCTACGACATGACTCGCTTTCGTCGCTCGAGTCGGGAGTTTGGGAAGGTCGGCGAAACGCCGTGTATCACACTTTCTCACAAACTGCTTTTGCATCTTCACTGAGGCGGGGCCAAGTACCCCACGGTAATTAACTTATCACCAAAGTGCGAGCCCTGTGGTGGCCCCCGCACTCTCCTTGATGTACCTCGAAAAGTAATTGTACGACCTTGTCGGTGGACGCATTTTTTAGCAATAGTCCAGTGATAGATCGTCCGTATAGCTCTCTCCTTCGCGACCAGCGAACTCCGTCGCCCTTCTCTTAACTTGCCGTGCTAAAACCTCATCAAATGGCAATTCATCTTTTTTAATAAATGCCTTAAGCTCGTCGATCCAACACTTAGGGCCGTCTCCAACGCACGTGGTCTTCACTCGTTCGCCAGCGGGTTGGTCGAGATAGGCAGTGGTGACCATGCTCGTCTTCGTGAAGTTTTTCTCATTGCCGCCTGGGAGAGTAGGTCGGCGTGTTCATTGTTTTCGCGAGCAATTCTCCTGGATGGCCCAAAATTCCAATCCCCGAACCAATTCGCCGACCAAAGAACGGTACTTCGAAGGGCTGGAGTCGACGACCCGATATTCTCCACGTACTGGGTTCACGATCAATCGGGAATCACAAAAGCCGCAATTTTGGCCGGCTCCAAAACACTTCGCATATTCGATGGCCGCTATAAGTGCTTCGTACTCCGCTTGATTGTTCGATGCTTGGAACCCGAATCTTAACACTTCCTCAAAGATCGTTCCGCTTCGGGTTCGACAAGAACGATCCCCGCCCGCTCGTATTTCTCGTTGCCGACCCGTCCGAATAGATCTTCCAACATCCCATGTGCAAAACTAACTCCGCCGGGCCGGTCGCCGACTTCCTTTCCTCGCTCACTTTCTTCTGCGGCCTTTGATCGTCGTCGGTGGTGAACGACGTTTCAACTAGGAAGTCCGCGTGGCCTCGCGCTGCAAAGCCTTTCTTGCCACATAACGAATATCAAATTCCGTCAGCTCAATGCTCCAATTGAGTAGACGACCGGAGCTTTCAGGGCGGTGCAATATCTTGCGCAGTGGGGCGTCGGTGTAAACAACGATGGGATGAGCAGAGAAGTACGCTCGTAGCTTTCGTGCTGTGATGACGAGAGCATAAGCGATCTTCTACGCGTTGAAATAGCGGGTTTCCACATCCGACAAAGCTTTACTAACATAGTAAACTGGCCTCTGTGTTCCACCCTCCTCCCTAACCAACACCGCGCCGACGACCTTGTCACTTGCTGAGAGATAAACGTAGAGATCTTCTCCTGCGACGGGGCTTTGGAGGAGGGGTGGGGAGCCAAGATACTCTTTTAGTTGTTTAAATGACTGGGAACACTCTTCCGTCCATTTGAAATCCTTAACACCTCGGATGGCCTTGAAAAAGGGAAGCGACCTTTCGGCAGATTTGGCAATGAAACGACCTAAGGCCACTACTCGTCCATTTAGGCGTTGAACCTCCTTGATGCTCGTAGGCTCAGCCATGTCAATCAAAGCCTTGATTTTTTCGGGATTGGCTTCGATTCCCCGTAGTGAGAGCATAAACCCCAGAAATTTTCCTGCTGCGACTCCAAAAACGCACTTAGCTGGGTTGAGAACCATATCATTAGCTCGTAGATTGGTGAAAGTCTGCTGGAGGTCGTCGACGTGCTTCCTCTTCTTGGACTTGACAACCATGTCGTCAACGTATGCCTCCAGGTTGTCGCCGATCTGATCTTTGAACACCTTGTTGATCATCCTTCGCATGTGGCCCCGGCGTTTTGAGACCAAAGTGGCATCTTCGTGTAACAAGAAGTTCCCCCGCACTCGAAAGGCCGTCTTCGGAATATCCTCTTCGGCCATCTTTATTTGGTGATAGCCAGAGTATGCGTCGAGGAAGCTCAGAGTTGTATGCCCGGCCACAGAATCGACGAGCTTGTCGATTCTGGGCAAGGGGTAACTATCCTTGGGGCATGCCAGGTTTAGGTCGGTGAAATCGACACATAGCCTCCACTTCCCATTTGGTTTTTTCACTAGAACCACATTAGCCAACCAAGTCGTGAACCCAACGTTCACAATAATTCCAGCGCTCAGCAACTTCTCAATTTCTTGTTTTATAGCAATCTCTTTTTCGGATGAAAACTCGGCCCCTTTCGTTCTTTCAACTTCATGGTAGGGTTCACTCCAAGCCTATGAATCGCCACGTCCTCTCTAATTCCCTTCATATCTTCCACTTTCCAGCAAAAACATCGAGGTTTTGTTTGAGTAGGAGATTATCTCTTCCCTCTCCTCGCCGCATAACCGAGACCCCGGTTGATTTTCTCGCTCCGGATAGTCGGGGTTAATGACCGCTCAACTAGCTCGTCACTGGCTTCATCTCAGGGGCGTCGTCCCTAAAGTCCATGGATTCAATGACGATCTCTTTAATTTTTCTTCTTGCTTCAGGTGTCAGATCTGGTACCTCGCCGTCAATCAACCTATCCAGCTCGGCCCCCGATTCTTGGGCGACCAAAAGTTGTGGCTCTGCAGCTTGGTCGTTCATGAATACTTCATCAAAGACCTCTGGGTCGTCTATGCATTTGATTGTCGAGATGCTGGCGTACGAGGTCGTCGTTTGTTTGACAGATTTTGAGAGCTTCACAATGTGATCTGGGTCGTCGATTTCAATGGTCCGCTTTGCCTTCAGCACGTGCTCTAGGAATTCTGGGGCCGTCCCCAACACACATCCCACTCCAGCACGTGAAGGAAATTTGACTCGTTGATGGGGAACTGAGGCGACGATCCCCAAAGCGGCTTGACCAGGTTGGCCAAGAATTGCGTGATAGTCACTGACGACGTCGATCACAATAAAAGTCACTGTTTTGATGGTTCTCAATGGGTGTTCCCCAATGTCAACTGGAAGGTCAATCTGGCCCTTTGCGTCAATCCTATGGTTGGTGAATCCCTCCAGACGACCTAAGTATGGACTTAGGCGGCTGTCGGGTAGACCCATCCTCTGGTAGACGTTGTAAAACAAAATGTCCTTGGCCGCTCCAGTATCAATTAAAATTCTCCTCGACTCACAGTTGTCAATGAAGCCGGGAATGACCAGCGTCTGTTGACGAGCCAATGGGTTACCGCTAACTCGTAGGAAAAGCTTATCACGTCGTTTGGAACCTCCGACTTGTGGGGGACATGAGGGGCTTTCTTGAGATGGTAGATGGCGCTTTTGATTTGATTCTTGCTTGTCTCTTCAGAAATAACCAAGACCATCCTTGGCTGCCTCTCTGGAGGGCCGTCGTTGGCAACTCGAGTGTTGGCTGCTTGACGATCCTTCCTTATGTACTCCTGGAGAAGACCATCATCGATCCATCTCTGGACGATTTTCTTCAAACTGAAACATTCCTCAGTGTCATGTCCCTTATCTCTGTGGTATTCACAATACTTGTTCATGTTTTTCTTCCCCTTCCCGTTGGGGTTCATCTTCGGCGCCGGACCAAAGTCCACATTGCTCAAAATTTCTGCTCTAGACACGGTCAGTGGAGTGTACGACTCTGGGACCTTTTCGGCCTTTACTTGTTTGTTCTTCCCCTTTTCTCCAAATTTCTCGTTTTTTTTGGATTTTGCCGTTTCCACCTCGTCGACAGCCCTTCCCTCTCGTTGCAGCTTCCTTTCCTCAGCCTCGGCGACGGCGTACGCTTTGGCATAAAGGTCTTTTCGGGACTTGCTGGGTGGACTTGTAGCTCGTAGTCCAGAGCAGAGGAAACAACACCGTGTCTGAAACAATTTATAATCTCCCTGTCAGTCAGGTCTTCATCAATTTGGTCAACCAGTTTCTTAAATCTTTTGAAATAGCTCATAGAGCTTTCACTGGCTCCTTGTGAAATGTTACTGAGATCGCTGATCGTTTTACGACGCTCTCCCGCCGTCGCAAACCTTCCCAAAAACTTTTTCGCATTTGTTTCCACGACTCAATACTTCCCTTTCGGTAGGATTCTCGAACCATCTTAAAGCGGCGTCGATCGGTGTGCTCGTAAAGGCCTTACACAGCGTCGTCGTGGCTCGAAGCTCTTGCCACTACGTAATCTGCGCCTCAAGGTGTCAGATGTGGTCACGGCGCCGGTAGAGCCGTCGTATTGCTTGTGTCCGGAAGCTTAAAGCCCGGCTCTGGGGGTCCCGTTTCTAACATCCAGGTGCCAAGGATTCATAGCGCCGCCATCATCTTCTCGAGTCGTCGCTATCCATCTTATTTCTTTTGTTAGTCAACTCCTCCACCTCACGCTTCACCTTAGGAACTCTCTCATATCAACTTCTCTGTCGGGCCTACTGGGGATCCTATCTTCGACGAGGCCCCCGGCAACGATATTGGATTTGCCCTCTCCTGGGAGCGAGTCGTCGTGAGATGGATCTCTCCCCTCCGTAGCTCGGTGACGGAGATGGTCTGTATGATCTGGATGCCTCTCGTTCGCGACGGGGGGGAGTTCGTGTTCTCTCCCTATAGCTCGGCGCCCGTTCGTTTCTCAACGAGGGTGTCCGTAGACGACCTTGAATCACTTGGTTCTGATTTGCTTCTGGATTTTCAACTGCCATGATTCTACGAGCGTCTATCTCTCCCTCTCGTCGTTGTTGGGAGGGCGCTCCTTCGCTAAGGCGTTGATTAACGTGGTCTCTGAGGTCAATTTGGGGTACCACTCGTTCTTCTCCAGTGACGACGTCATCTCGACGGCCCTCTCTCCTCCGGTTTCTTCTTCTTCCAGACGAGACGGTATGATGGGACGCCTGTGGGGCTTGTGGCGCCGCCATTTGGATGAGCTTGTCCTGGATTTGCAGGAATTCTTTCAGGGCATTTGATCTCTCGACGAGGAAAGCGGCTCTGTCAAGGTGTGGGTTAGATGGGCCTCCCACACGACGTTCGCCAGCCTACCTCAGTCTCCTTTCCGCAGGAGGTCGTCGCCTCTCTGAGCTTGTCTCTTCTCTCTCCTCCTAGCCGTTTGAAGGCTCATACATCAACCACCCCTTGTGACCTGGTAATCCTTAGATTAGGGTTCCTAGGTGGAGAGGGTGGTCTAGGGTTTTCTTGTTGAGGAGGAGGTACGCCCTCATCTCCGGTAGACTTGCTGGCCGTGTGACCATCTGACACCATTTTTCCGGGCTTCTCTGGCTGTATTTCTTTTGTTGAAGATCACTAACAACTTTCCCGGCAATGGAACCAATTTGATCGCGCAGGAAAGCGTGTTGGGCTCAGTTTTTTGGTCCAGCGAATGATTGAGCTAGCTTTGTGATCTGCACACCACAAGAAATAACAATAAATCAAGCGCCGGGTCTTCCTAAGTTTCCTCCGGCGTAAGAGTAAGATGATGGACTGAGAAAATGGAAGTAATGGTATGGAGAGTGCAGGAGTACGTAAATATGCAGTAAAGCATTACCTGTGTCCATGATGTTATTCTCTTATTTATAGTGGGAGTAGTGGTATTAGGGTTTTCACCAGAGCCGTTGGATTGGATGGTTACCAACCGTTGGATCAGCTCCATCTCCCAGGCGTACACGTGTCATGCTGGGACTGGTCCGTCTATGTAAGGACACTGCAACACCTGACACTGATAAGCAGCTTGCCTTATAAGGGAAAGTCAACCTGCACGCCTTTTGGAGTTATTACTGGTTGCATGATTGCACGTGTAACAAAGCACTGTGGTAGGTCTGACATTATCCCAAATTAGCTAACTAATCAAGCTTACTGAAGAAGCTTAATGGAAGAGACGACTTGGAGCTGTACATCCAGTTAGGTCGTCTCTTTGAGAGGTGACTCGACGAGCGAACGGTGCTTGAGAATAGGTCGTCCAATCAACGACGCTCATTGATGAAGAGGTAAGTTTGGCGCGGCTGGAAGGCTCGTCGTTAGGTGGGCCGTGGCTCATTGGTGACGGCCTCTTCCTGGAGTATCGACGAGCTAAGGTCCAAACCTTTGCTCAAAGGAGTATTGACTCGTCGTTTGGATGGGCTTGGTCGCTCAGTGGCGACGACCGCCATCCGTTGTAAGACGGGCCCTTACCCCGATCTTGATCTGGTTCTTCGTAGTTGGTCCCTTGGTGGGCCTGCTGGGCCCCCTGGCTCGTAGTACGATATTGGGCTCGGCCCATCACATATTATTCCGTTCACTGATTATAGATTATAAATGAATTCACCAACCAATTCTTCTATACAATCGAGGATTCCATAAAACCACAAGTTATCTCCTAGTTGATCCTTCTCTATCTACCCAGGAATCCTAATGTAGTATATGTATATCAGCAAATGTTCATGTTTACCCACAAGGCCACAACAGTTTTGATGCAATTCACTTCTTTTGTCACCAAGTACACATCATATATTAGGAGGTTCATTCTTTATACTTTCATTTTCTTGCTGAAGGATATGCACTCTTTTCTGCTCCTACAGAATCTACCATGATGGGCAGCATACACAGGAAAGGACGCTCTGTTCGCCATGTTCCTGACGAAGTGGGAGCAAGCCATGTACAGATGCATCAGTCAACATTGATCTATAAGCAGGCATATCAACCCAATCTGAGATCTAACGAGCTAAACTCTTCCTTAGGGCCAGCTGATGTTAATGCTTCCTCTTCTAAGGGTACACTTGCTATAGATCGACAAATTTAAATTATATCAATTTCTCTATCATCACGATGTCTGCTTGCAATGATAGACCACAATTCTTGTGTCAATCCTACCGCTCTTTCAATGTACATACTTCCTTATCTCTTTCTATTTCTTTTTTTTCTTTTATGAAGGATATTCGCCCACGAGGCACAGCATGCATAGGCGTGACCAGCCAGTGGTTCGCATTTCTGATAAAGCCAGACCAAGTCAACTACAGCTTTATAATCCCTCAGCAATTGAAAATGGGCCACAGATGAGCTCTAACCAGGCACAGTCCTCTCGAAAGCACACTAAAGTGAATACCAGTGATGCAGGTATGCTCTGTGTTAATATCATATCCCGAAAGCACACTAAAGCTGAGGTCTGCAACTGTCGATATAGACAGTTTCCATGCCAATACTAGTGAGTATGCTTTTATCGCTTTATTTTATTTGTTCTTGTTTGAAGGATTCTCTCAGCGCAATACGCGTTTGCAAGAGCGCCCAGTGGGTGCAGTTGCTGATAGTGGTATACCAAGCCAAATACCGGTTCATGGGAGCTCAAGAATGGACGATCACCCCAATCTTAGCTCTAACCAGCCATCTCTACAAGTGAAGGTGAATACTGCAGGTAAGCTCTATATCAGTTTCACCATTGAATCTTCTCAGTTACATGCATGGAAGGGTTTGAGCTTGTTTGTCTTTGTCCTGTAATGCTATGTTTTGCTGCCACGAAAAGAATGACTTGGTATTATTATAGACCTCCTGACTCAAGAATGGGAAGGGAGACAAGGTTGCTGAAATTATGGCTAGGATCACAAAGTGGTTATAATGGCTAAAGTTGAGATGCTGAATTAGGGGCTTGAAGAGTGCTTGGGTTACTTTGTTTTGTTTTCTTTAGAGGCTATAAATAGGAGGCAATATAGAGGAGATAATCATCCAAAAATTTGTAATTGAGTCTATTGACTTGGGAGAGTTTCCAGCCTGTAGAATTGCTGGAAGGATTAGGAGAGTTTCCTGTCTTTAGAATTACTGGAAGGGTTACTATTTTCATAAAAGTTCCTCTTTAGTTCTGTTATCTCTTACAAATTGGTATCAGAGCTATCTCGATCCGGGATAGTTCATGTGAAGATGATGGTGTATGATGCTTCAGGTGGTTACTTTCTGTTTGGAGTCGACCCACAAATCCTCCTTCAACTACCGAAAAGTAAAGATGAGGTAGAGATGTGTGCTTCAGCATTCCTTGAGAGAATTGTCCAGACAAATTCTTTCGATGAGTCTAAGAGTTTCAGACAGTTCGCTATCAATTGGAGACCGTAGCCCCACACATGTGTGAAGACCTGACAGAAGGATTTTTCCTAGAGCATTTCATTTCTGGACTAGAAAATGAAAGTAGGCGGCAGGTCAAATGGCTTATCCCGCGTAAGCGCGTACAGTTTAGAGGCTCGGAGGTATGCAAGCTATCACGCAGAAAAGTCACTTTCAAAGTGTTATCAAGAGGCAAATAGCAGTCAGGATTCTTACTGTTCATGTGAATTTGTCGACAATGTAATTGCTAATCCTGTTCAGAAGTCTGTTAATGTTGTTTCTAAAAAATTTACAAGCTGTCTTGACTACAAATGATGTTGAGGTCCAAGCTGAGAAAAATGGTGGAGATGTAGATTGTTGTCTGGAGAACAATACTTCGGCAGCTAGGGTTAGTGCTCTTTCTGTTTTGGAAACTAATGCTAGTTCCATATGGGGAGTTGGGTCTATTGGATTCAATCTTAGTAGAGTCAATTATATTATTTTAGATTGTATTAGTAGTCACGAGGAGTCTGTGATGGTTGTTGATAATGATAGGATTGCGAGATTTGCTCGAATGGAAGATAATAATTATAGAGATGATAAGGGAGACAATATTGATGAAATTAGTGTTGATTCTCTTTCAACAATCTCAGATGATGCAACAAAGGGGCAAAGTACAAAGAGAGAGAACAGATCACAATCAGGCAAGCCAACTGCTCTATAAAATTCCTAGGAAAAAATATCGAAAAGATTGCTTGAATCAGAAGTTGGATGCATATGCAAAGCAAAAGTTTGTGGTGATCCTGAATTGACAGTTGAATTAAAGAAGTTTGGACACTATTTACTTGATGAGAGGTATGGTTTAGTTGATGAAATGGAAAGGGTTGCTTCTGTAATTGGTGTACAAGCTGCAAATTTAACAACTGGTTTGGGGTTATCGTATGAATTGTTGTGGGATCCAGGAGGTATCTTTGTGAAAGCTGCAGAGGTTGAGGCTACGGTTGAAGCCACATGGGATGAATATTCCATGATGCAGAATCACTTTCGTAATATTCACCTTGAGGACAAGGTGAAAGTTTGGGCGGGGGGTAATGATAGACCTCCAGACTCAAGAATGAGAAGGGAGACAAGGTTGCTGAAATTATGACTAGGATCACAAAGTGGTTATAATGGCTAAAGTTGTGATGCTGAATCAGGGGCTTGAAGAGTTCTTGAGTTACTTTGTTTTCTTTTCTTTAGAGGCTATAAATAGGAGGCAATATAGAGATATTCATCCAGTAATTTGTAATTGAGTTGACTTGGGAGCAGGGGCGGTGCCATGTATGTAATGTACGAGTGTGGGCCATGGCCCACACTGAAATTTTGAAAAAAGTTTTTTTTTTTTTTTAATTAAAGGTTTCTGGTTTAAAACAAATTAAAAAGAAAGTCAAACAACTCTTACTCACTTCGTCCTGAAATATATTCAATCTGACAAAATTGGAAATTTATTTCGGGACAAGGTAATACTCCATCCGTCTCAAATTTAATCACCTTTTTTGCCCTAATGACATTTTGAAAATTTTCCAAATTTTTTTTTGTCCCTAAATATTATTTTTTTTGCAATTTTTTCTTCACAATTTATTATATTTTTGGCAAAACTAAAAGTTTGAAATTGTATAGCAAGAATATTTATGACTTTTTTCTATTAAATTCAAACGTGGTCAAAATAAATGGGACGGAGGGAGTATTCAATTTCATGATTCTAGAATACAATAAAGTTGATTTGTTCACGAGAGTATCAGATATTCTTAAAAGATTAACAAGCCGGTAAACTCTAGAAAGTAGTTTCAGGTGTGATTTTCGATAAGTCTTTGTTAATATATCACCAAGAAAATACTTTTGTGTATCAACAACCATGAATCGTAACTTTGAAATTTTTGGCCCACACTCACAAAAATTTCTGGATCTGCCACTTCTTGGGAGAGTTTCCAACCTCTAGAATTACGGGAAGGATTATGAGAGTTTTCAATCTCTATAATTACTGGAAGGATTATGAGAGTTTTCAATCTCTAGAATTACTGGAAGGGTTGCTATTTTAATTAAAGTTCCTTTTTAGCTCTGTTATCTCTATCAAATTAATGATGAGTTTGAATCAGGGTTGTAATCTTCATAAAGTTTGCTATACGCCAACATCCTTACTTGGATGGTGTCAAACTTTGGTGTCCATGTAAAAAGGAGTGTAAGAACATGAAGTATGTATCCCCCTCAATTGCCTGCCACCAGACAAGTGTGATTTGGTTAGTTGATAACTGCTTAAAGAGGCCCTCACACATAGAGGTCAACATACACTATGTACCTCAAGCGAATACAAGTCACAAGGTGGATGTCTCTCCTATGGATATGTTGATGAATCCTGTTATTCACCCAGATCTTTCTGAACATAAATTGCTGACGTTGATATGCAGTTTAATGATGGTATGATGAATATGGTTAGGGATGCAGTTGGGCCTAACTTTGATCATTGTTTAGACACTGTTAGAGAAGAAGAACCAAATCCAGAATCCAAAAAGCATATGACACGCTTAGTGCTGCGAATTAGTAGTTATATGGTGGCTGTGAAACATCAATGTTGTCAGTAGTGGTTCAGTTACTAGGGATGCAGAAGATTGGATACATGCAAAATGATTGTTATGATTTTCTACAAAGAGAATTCAAGCTAACAAAATGTGTTATGTGTGGGGGCAAGGTAGGTTTAAGCCAAAGTGTAGGGATTGCTCAAAGCATAAGAAGAGTTACCTCATAAGGTACTGCAACCCCCACTACTTACACCAAGATTGCAACGGTTTGTACACTGAGGCAAACATGACTCAAGCTATGAGGTGGCATTAGGAATGACACATAAAGAAGGTGTGTTTACACTTCCATTTGATGGTGACGCATGAAAGGACTTTGACACGAGTCATCCAGAGTTTGTAACCGATTCTTGGAATGTTAGATTTTGTTTCTATGATGATGCCCTTAATCCCACTGGTGCATCAGCCAAATCTTATTCATGTTGGCCTGTGATTTTTACTCCTTACAACCTACAACCTTGGATGTGTATGAAGGGACTTTTATTTTCTTAACCTAGTTTAGTCTTGGTCCAAGCAGCCTGAGTAAGAGTATAGATGTGTATCTAGAACCATTTATCGATAAGTTATAGATGACATTGTTGATGTAGATTATAAACCAGCATGTTGGAAAAGATGTATGCATATTGGCTTTGAAAGCTAAGCAAGTGTATCACATTGTACCCTTATAGAAGACGGGTGTGAATGATTGATGGACTGTCGTGAAGACAAAAGCAACAAGTACAATCAACATTCATAGTAAAGAAGTGTCTGGAAATATTCCATCATCCTCATCACAGATGATTTATACTAGGAGGATTAAATGCCATATCCGAAACTAGTGGACATTGATTTTAGAGATGTTTCAAAGTTTGGGAGGGGTACAAGGAGAAGTAGAGAAAGTATTACGAGCTGATATACCTCGCACAACTGAAGTGAGCCTCAATGAAGATATATAATTTGATGGTGAGATGAATATGTGTCCGGGGATTAACCTGAATTGGAGTTCACTAGTTTAGTTATGGGGAAGAAAGGTCTGGAAAGGATAGGTCACGAGGGATAGTGGAGGAAAAGACTAAGATATATGTTTTATGAACGTACTTACTTTGGTTAATGTCATTTTTTTTTATGTACGCTTTGGTTATGGCTCTTTCTCATGTTTTCATTCATATTTTATATGTTCTTTCAAATTCATATTTTCAACATTTCAGTGCTTAATGTTTGTTTCTTTTCATATGTCAAATCTTCAGCAATTCTTATGTTGTTTCTCAGATTATGTTTCACTTTGAAGTTATAATTAAATTCTGAGTGGTTGTAACTTGGCCCTTCTCAGTTATGTTTGGCAGGGGACATTCACTAAGAGGTAGGGGTAAGCGTATGCTGAGCAGGGGGGATGGCAGGGGTACTGGTAGAATTGCAGCAGGTACCTCCGTACCTCCTACAACAGTGTCGCAAAGGACTGCTCCTGGTCTTGTGGATGATCATGGCACTCCTAGCACTAATCCAACAACTCCCCTTACTGGTGCAGTCAATCTGTCCAGTCAGGCGAATATTACTGGTGATGGTAACAATGGCATTGATAATGAACCTGTGACACCCACTGGAGATGTTCTGTCCATATCGACAACAATGACAGGTAAAGTGGCAGATATGAAATGTGACTGCCATGGAAAAATCAAACTGACCATTTCGGAGGATGGAAAGCAGTAAGTACATTGAAGTTTTACATAATTTGTAAACCTTTAAATTATTCCTTTGAATGAAGCAACAATTTTTTTAATCCTTCTTTAGTATGAATAATCTGAATATTTTTTAAATTTCTTCTGTCAGGCAATAAGAATATAATTACGTCTTCTAAATGTATGTGTTCTTTTAGTAGTTCTACTTTCTTTTTGCATTGCTATCATGTGTGTGTTGAATCATATGTCTCGCAGCTATAATGTATACATTACAATGTTAAGCTCTCAGTTCTAGGGAGTAGAACCACTGAACTTACTGGTTTCCTCAATGACAGTGCATGGTAGCTTTGTAGATGGAAAAAAAAAGTGGATGTCGAAATCTAGTCATGTGCATTCCACAAACAACCCCTACAGTTGGGTGACCATTGATGCAATTTTTCAAAGATGATACATTGTACCACTTTTGCCATGCGGAGCCTTATTTTTCTTGTATGTTTGTCTTGTTCACTAAAAAGTTTGGTGAAAATTTCCTAAAAGAATTTTGAATTTGTGTTGTAAATTGTTTGTTTACTTGAAATATTTGCTTCATTTTCTCAGCCCTAAAGCAGATGAGGTTATCTCACTTTCAATTAAAGAGCTGCTGAATATAAATAGATGTTCAGTCTTCTTTTCCGACTCCGTTTCTTTTTCTTTTTGTTTAACAACATATTTTATTTAAGTTACTTTCATTTTGTGGACATGAAAAATAAACATGTTCCTTATCTTTTGTTTGTTTCAGCTTCATTGGAAGTACGGCTCCTGCCAGGTCATATAGAAAGTTTATGTATGACGACTTGACTGACTTTTGGCCCAAATGGAGCTTAGTGGACAAAGTTGTGAAGGAAAGTTGGTGGGAGGAGTTCCAGGTATTTTGAGTAGTGATATCATTCACATATTCACTTGTTTTGCATTGTTGGGCTATGGTTACAGTTTCAAATATTCAATAGCATTTTGGTTGTGATGGTTTTTGTTTGGACTTAACATGTATTATTGAAGTTCTTTTTTCCCCATGATTTGTCAAATCTGTGACCTTGAGTCACAGGTTCGAGTCCTGGAAGCAGCCTCTTGCATTTTTGCAGGGTAAGGATTGACTACATTTCACCCTTGTGTTGGGACCCTTCCCCGAACCCTCGCTGCGCGGGGATGCTTTGTGCACCGGGCTGCCTTTTTTTGTCATTCATGATTCTCCTTTGTGTTGAGTTCATTGTGTTTGTTGTGGCATTAAAATTGCTTCACTATATTTGTTTGATTTGCGCTTTAATGTTTAAACCATAAATCACTTCCTTGTGTCATCATGGATACTTCGGCATATTTCTACCTCTTGGTAATGTGGGTTGTGTTTAAGATGATGTTAAATTTGAGTAATTTGATGGGAGATGACTGGTTCAGAATAGAGATCCTCTTCCTTTACTAATGATGTTTCTATAAATTGCTGTAATATTATTATTCATGTATGTGGCCAATTGGAGTCTGTCAGGTGGATGTTTGCTGCTGCTTTAAGTTGTTGTGATTTGATGGGTCCATCTGTTTTCAAAATTCTAGTCTCCCTGTTATCTCAATGTAACTGCCTTCAAAAGGTCAAAATTTATTTGTCAACGTATGTTGCAGCCAATTGTTCCTAAATATGTTGAAGTTGTTTAACTGAAGCACATAAATGTTCTTGCCGTTTTCCATATAAGGGATTCATCTTGTTTGGGTAACATACAGGGAGCTTTTTGTTTGCCGGACTATCCTATTCACATTGTTCGTATCGCATGGGAGAAGATTGGGGCAATAATATATTCAGGTGCCCTTTATGACGCCCATAAACATTGGAAAAAGACCGGGAGGAAGAAGGGTTGGATGAAGGAAGACGTATTTCCAAAGTTTGTTGACTTATGGACAACTGATGATTTCAAGAAGAAGTCAGAGCAGGCAAGTCGAAATAGAAGCTCAAATGCACATGGTGTGGGGAATCATACAGGAGGATCCATTCCATTTGCAGAGCATTTAGCGCGCATGGTAAACAAACTGACCCTAACTTGTAATCTTAAAAAGGCAAACTCCGCTTTCATCAATTTTACTTTCAAGCGTGTTTCATTTTTACCATTATACTTTTTTTTCCTTTCATTTTAGCCCCAAATCCGTCCCTAAATCCGTGACTAATATGTGCCTCAATCCGCGATTTTGGGGTTAAAGTGATACCTTTTCCAAACTACAATGGGTTTTTTTTAAAAGAAAAAAAAGTACAATGGTAAAAGTGAAACACCCTTGAAAGTATAATGGATGAAAACGAAGTTTGGCCATCTTAAAAACATATTCCTTCCTTCCCTTTCTACTATGCGTTTCGTGTGATCTAACTTGTTCGTTTTCTGTGAGTATTTTTGAGGGATGTTTTCATATTTGTGTTATTGTGATTGCAGAAGAGGGCAAGAGGAGAAATACACCCTGCGCTTGCATATAGTATCACTCATCGAAAGAAGGGTGATAATTCAAACAAGTTGGGGCCTTGGGTTAATGCTAAATCTAAACAAATTTATGTATGTCAAGTGAATGAATTTCAAATATATTTTATTTATACCTTAAAGAAGCTACTAATATTTTCTTTTTCCAGTCCAAGTACGTGTCTTTGGTCGCGGGTTCCCAGCCTTCTACCTCTGCTTTATCGTCAAGCTCACAACCCGAGCCTCAAGCGAAAACTTTGCTAGAGACCCCACCCGAAAATATACCGTGGAGCGGCAAGCATTGGGATAAAGCTGCAGGAGGTGTAAAACGTGGTGGTAGAGTGTACGGGTTCGGGGAGAACACATCTATACTAGATGTCAGTGGGGCCCCTAAAGCTAACACTGCGCCCTCAAAAAGCCCTATGACACGTGATGATGCAGTTCGAATAATGCAAGAAAATCCTATCTTTGGCGAGATTATAGCAGACACACTGGCCGGAAAGGTGAGTGAAAAGGTGGCTGAGGTGGGTATAACGGTGGCTGAGAAAGTGAGTGAGACGGTGGTTGAAAAGGTAAGTGAGACTATTGATGGTAAGCTTATCAATCTTGTGAGGCAGATTGGTGAAGTTATCGGAGGAACTTCTAACACAACAGATATGCTTGTGGAGGCTCTTCGACGAGTTCAAGCAGAACGTGGGACCCCCTCTTAGACTACCCCACACGCCGTCGTGAATCTGGTATATGGACCCCATTTCGATGCTTCTTTTTCGGTGAGTACGATGGGTTGACTTTGACTTTCTTGGTATGATAGGAAGCTTGTTTTTATAGATCACCATTGGATCCATTAGTTTGGTTATATGGGAGCAAGTAGCCCTTTAGTGAATGTATGCTTGTAGCATATTTTCTGTGCTATGATATCATTTTATAAAATTTTTGGTGCGAGAACTTCATGTTTTTTGAATTATTTTGCTGGTAATTATTTAGCCCTTTAGAATTTTAATATTTGTTTACAATGACATTTTTACCTTTTCAGAAATAACATGATTTATTTTATAATATATCCATTTTGAACTCTTAAAGAGTAAATAGTATATTGTAATATTTCCAAACTAAAAACAACAAAATATAACTACTTATTGAAATTGGGAAAATGGCATACATATTACTTCTTTTGTCCAACACCAAACCCAACAAACAAAAAAACCCTTAATCATTCCGTTCATACCAACACATATATAAAAATTAAGTTATCCAAAAAATAATTGATATAGTATTTTAAATCAAATAAATTGCAACAAAGGATTGACAAAAATTATCCATTATATAGTGAATTGTCGAGTCTTATGGCAGCTCTTCCTGGCGCATTCCGTGGTTCTTATGGCGCTCCTAGGGGCGCTCACCCCAGGGCGCGCTGGCGCTCCCTCTAATACCCCCCTAAAGTCGGAGCGTGAAGGTCACAAACGCCCAACTTGCTAAGTAATATAGTGAATTTTCGAGTCTAAGTCTCAAGCGCCTTTGTAAGTACATCTGCTAACTGAGCAGAGGTGTAAAATATTTCGTAGAGATGAGGCCAGACTGAATGGCGTCACGTATAAGGTGACAATCAACCTCGATATATTTAGTGGGCTCATGAAAACCATGATTTTGTGCGATGTAAATGACTGACAGACCATCACACAGGAGAGTCATAGGAGCTGAGAGAGTGATCCCAAAGGACAACAAGAGACCACACATCCATGTAAGTGTTCACATGTTGCGCTTTTCATATAGTGATACTCAGCTTCCGCTGAAGAGCGAGCAATGGTGGTTTGTTTCTTAGTTTTCCACGACACATGAGAAATACCCAATAACACAAAGTACTCCGTCAAGGAGCGACGAGTAATGGGGCAGCTGGCCCAGTCAGAGTCACAATATGCATATGGTCGAAGATCCGAGTCGACGTGCATTAGAATCCCCTGGCAGTATGGCCCTTAAGATAGCGAACCACCCGTAAAGCCGCATGCCAATGAGCAAGCTTGGGTGATAAAATGTGCAAGGATATGAACACAGTAAGAGAGCTCTGGTATTGTGATAGTGAGATAGATTAAACGTTCAACAAGACGTCGATAGCGTTCGGGTCAGACAAGAGATCGTCATCTTTTAAGGCTAACCGATGATTTTGCTCGATAGGAGTATTCGTCGGATGTGCACCAAGAAGATTAGTTTCAGATAGAATATCAAGAACGTATTTCCTTTGAAACAAGAAGATCCCATTCGAGTGGCGTGCAACCTCTATTCCCAAGAAATACTTCAAGCGCCCAAGATCTTTCATTTTGAGATAACGACATAAATAATTTTTAAAGTCGGTAATGGCAGCGGAATCATTACCCTCAATGACCAAATCTTCAATATAAACCAAGATATGTATGTCGATGTCGTCCTTTCAACAAGAAAAGAACAAATAGTTTGAGTACGATTGAACAAAACCGTACTTATTCAATGCAACAGATATCTTTGCAAACCAGCAACGAGGCACCTGACGAAGCCCATGCAAGGACTTTCGGAGCTCACATACTTTGCCAGACATATGGGGTTGATACCCCAAGGGAAGCTTCATATATACCTCCTCACTCAAATCTACATTTAAGGAGTTGTGAACATTCATTTGATGAAGTTCCCAACCACGGTCACGGCAATAGCCATGAACACTCGTACTGTAACCATTTTGACCGTTGGAGGAAAGGTTTCTGTGTAGTCTATGCCTTTCACTTGACGATTACCCATAATTACTAGTCGTGCCTTGTATCGTTCCACCATTCCATCTGCCTTATATTTGATTTTATACACACATTTGTTCCCAATAACCTTTTTACCAGTAGGAACATCCACCAGATCCTATGTCCCATTCTGATCTAGAGCATCAAGCTCATTATTCATGGCTGCCCTCCACTCTTCCGACCTTACATCCTCTGCAAAGTTTCAAGGCTCAACACCTGTATCAATTACGACCGGAAAACAACGATGTGCAGAAGAGAATTTAGTGCAATTGACAAAATGTGTTAACGGATAACGAGTACCTGAAGACTTGTTTGAAGAGAGTGAAATGGATGAGGGGATAGCTCGTATAATGTGTGTCTGAGATGTGCTTAAATCATACTCGGTGCTTGTATACCTTGAGGAGGGAACCTTTGTCCATTTTCCTCTGCCCAAATTATCAGATGCTTCCTCCATGGTAGGTGCAACGCTTTACTTGGAATGAACTCAGTGTTAGGCACCTCAGTGGAAGCTACAGGCGCCTCATCATGCACAAGGGGCGCCTCATCAGTGTGGTCATCATTCACAAGGGGCACCTCAACGGGAATTTCAACTTCTATGCCTCGCTTAGAAGCACCAGTATCCCCAATAACCGTCTCATCGGGACTATAAAAAATGGAATCGGGACCCTTAACCTCTTCATTGGACTATTACTTTGACCAATGAAGGGGAATTTTGATTCTACAAAAACAACATCGTGGGAGACAAGTGTTTTGTTTTCCTCAAACCCTAATGTGTTTATAAGCGGGTGATTTGCCAAAAATGATTTTATTCGGAGTTTTCTCATGCAATAATTTTGAAGGAGTGCGATTAATCAAATACCCGGCCGTCAAAACACACTCACCCCAAAATCTAATTGGCAATCCAGTTTGCAATCGTAAGGCCCAGGCTACGTTCAAAATGTGGCGCTGCTTTCTTTCTACTCTCCCATTTTGTTGTGAAGTGCGAATACATGTGGTGTGAAACACAATTTCGTTTTCACTAAAGTATTTTTCAAGACATGGGAACTCTTTCTCATTGTCACTTTCACCAATTTGACACATTTATTAAACTGACGCTCAACCATGGCAAGATAATTTTTCATAGTGTGAGGCGCATCACTTTTTGAGTTTATCAAATATACCCACACAGCATGAGAGCAGTCGTCCACAATAGTTAAAAAATAAGTTGCTCCACACAAATCAGGTGTCCGATAATCACCCCAAACATAAACATGAATTAAATCAAAAATCCCTTCAGAATTGCTTTCACTAGGCAAAAACTTATCTCTAGTTTGTTTGGCTTTGCAACAAATTTCATAAACATCTTTATTAGCACTACTCTGACTAACAAAAGGAAGCAAACTAACTACTTTACTTGATGGATGTCCCAACCGTTGATGCCATAACTCATGCTTTGTAAGTCTTAGCGTTGCAGACTCGTGCTTCGGTAAAATTTCTCAAGTAGTATAGCCTCTCGTTTTGTTCACTAGCACCAATCAACGTCTTCGAGGTTTGGTTCTGTATTACATAAAGTTAGTCAGAAAATTGCACAAAAGTATTTGAGTCACGAAGCAACTGAGAGACACACAACAGATTGAAATTGAATGACGGAGCGCATATATAACACATTTTGTAGAACAAATTTAGGCCCAATTTTAACATCGCTTTCGTTTGTGGCAATGATGTGTTTCCCATTAGGCAGTCCTCCTCGACTGGATTCAATATTACGAACATTGCCAAGCAACGTAAGGTTTCCTGTTATATGTCATTAGCCCGCTATCCACTAGCCAAGGCTCATCATTCATCTAACCATTCATGCGCTCATTACTTTTAACGTTGGTCTGTACCATGGCTTTGAAACTGTCCAGTGTTCACTTGTGAGTCCCAAGAGTTGAGCACGCTCTGCATCTGTCATCTCTGGGCCATCATCATTATTTACTTGTACAGTGTTGGCTCGAGCGTTTAAAGACTCGTGCCCTCTCGCTCCTCCAGCGGTTGCCGTGACATTCTTCCCTTTCTTTCCCTTTTGCATTTTGTGAGGATTGCTTGCCAACACTATTTCGGATATCCCATAAGCTTGAATAAATTGACAAATCTTTCTCTGTTCCAGTTAACATATCAATTTAACACTAGAGAATAAATTTCAATTCAAAATACCATGCCACAAAATATAAACTAACTTTATTTCATAAAGGAAGATTTCGATTTAAAGCAATAACATCCTTATAATGCCAATAACTGAACTAAATTATCACTCATTCTCCTAGAAGCAACCAAAGAGATTCCCAACTTTATTCACGGAGCTGCACTCTTCCTAGGTCTTCCACTTGACATTTTCACTTTGTTCTTGGATCCCTTTGGTCTTCCTCTAGACCTTCTTACTGGCTCTAACTCTTGATCATCATCTTCAATTACAATTGGAGTAGGTTCACTACTCCCAATCTCTTCAGCTTGTACCTCAAGTATCTCCACCTTAGGAACATCATCCTCTATTACCTCGATAACTGCCTCGTCTTCCTCTATAGGTACCTTTGACTCTTCTAGATCATAGTACCAGCCAAAACTCAAAGAATATCTCCTGATTATCTCCTATAATCAAAACAGATCATCATTAGTATATCTTCAATATATAATATTTATATACTTAAAGTAAATATGCGTTAATCTTCCAAAGTAACGAGTAAGTTATTCCTTTAACTTTTCTACTTAGCCTACCTCACTCACATAATAATTCTAGAGCAAGGCATGACTTAAACTAAGTTCCGGGTTGCCTTCATTCAAGTAAATTCTTAGAACTAAGGTTTCCTAAAGCTAAAGGTATTCTTCCCATAAGACCTAAAGCCATGGCTCTGATACCAACTGTAACGACCCCAACTTTTCATCAATAAACATAATTCAATTCATAAATAAAATTCCCAAATCGGGGTACTTTAACGGCTAGTACATCTAACCATAATTCAAATGCGGAAAATAACTGTCTTTCAACCTTAACGGCTAGTACATCTAACCATAATTCAAATGAGGAAAATAACTGTCTTTCAACCTTAACGGCTAGTATCATTCCCTAGCTTATTCAACTAAACATTAATTACATACTTCAATCCTCATAAATGCGCCGCCATCCTCGCGACTAATCTCCTCCTACTCATTACCTGAGATGAAAAAAGAAGTAAAGGGGTGAGCGAACAATGCCAGTAAGTTCATACGGAATCTCTCCGGGTACTAGGGAAAGATACCGAAAGAACGAGCCCAATCGAATTACTCAACGATATGATAGCTATATCAATTAAAGTACATGTACGAGTACAATAATGAAAGATACTTTTCAAATAACAAGTTGTGGCACTATCACAAAATATATATAATGGAAACTGTATTCACATAAGTCCGTCAATTCAAAAGTAACGATACACCTTTTCAGGGTGACTTTGATACACCTTTTCAGGGTGATCCTTGAATAAGAAACTCCACGTTTTTTCAGGGCGATCCCTTATCCCGACATATCATGATAGTCAACTACTTCATCAAGTAGTGTATAAGCGTCTAAATCCTTTAATTTCAGGGATTAGACTAATTCTCATAAAGTCCTTTTCAATCGGACCGTTCTTGCTAAGTCCTTTTTCAATCGGACAAAGCTAGCTACATCGAGTTCAAATAGATATAGCAATTCTATATATATCATGTTCTAGGTACAAGAACATATCACATTTAACATCACTACTTTTCAGGCAGTGTAAGATGAAAGTCAAATCTTTACTATTAAGATTAGACCAAGTTCATTTAAAAGTCCGTCCCACTTAGACTCATTAAACTACATCTAGTTATTTTAGACATAGCAATAAACATTCAAGTGTTCATATGGTACAAGAACACAATAATCAAATTCAACCATTAGATATACCTTGAACAACACATATCAAGGGTAAGATATTCCAAAAGACGTTCCATCGAAGGAATAGTTTCAAAAATAACTACCGGCCTGTAGGACGTAGCTTATACTTTCATAAAAGACTCGATAGAATCCTAGTTCAAGGATTGAAATTCAAATACTCTAAGGAACGTAATCCCTTACCTCGATTGATTGCCCTTCCTTTGCCCCGAATCCTTGCACGAATCTACAATCATGCCAACGGTATTCTTAGGGTAAAATTATCTTTTATTTACTTAACCGAAAAACTAACTTTAACGGCCTTTGATAAACTAAGAGTTATTCATCTTTAACTCTCCTAAAGGTTCATCTTTTATCCCTTTAGGTTTATTAATTCCATTCTAGGATTTTTAGGTCCTAACCCCTTCTATCTCTTCTCAAGCTCACTTACACACACTCAACACACCTTTTCCAGCACACACTAACACACACTAAATCTAATACACCCACACACACACATACAAATACACACCGCACATCGCACACCACACACACACGCACCCCTCTGTACAGCCACTGTACAGATCTACTCACCCTCTGTACAACACTGTACACACACCCACACAACACATACACACACTTCAGCAGACCCACGACCCCCACACACTCATCCTAACCATAACACCCATACACGGCTGTCACCAAAACCCAGTTCCCATAGCAGCCCTACCATGCATATTTATCAACGAAGATTTCAAGATTTAAAATACAATAACTTGATTTAATCCCAATATTCATTATCATGTTCTATCAACCCTAGCTTCAATTCAAATGGTTCTAAGGTTTTCTAGGTTTTAAGAATCATAACAAAACAGGATTTGTTCTTACCTCGGTTTGAGCCTTGGACACACCACAATGGAGGTTTCTTCTCCTCTTTCTTCTTCCTTCTTCCTTGGTTTCCTCCTTCTCTCTCACGGCTCTCTCTCTCTCTTGGTGCCTTCTCTTTCCGTCTGTACTCTCTCTCTCTTCCCAGAACAACACTGCCGCTCTCTATCTCTTATATATATGCGGCTGACTCCTTCCTATTCTCTCCTTACCGTTAAACATATGAAAAGGCTCACCAATTAACTTCCATCAGTTACTTCATCCAAGGGTCTCTAGGCTTGAGAATTATATTTGTGCCATGGGTTTGGGTTTCCTAACTTAACCCAATTAATCAAGTCTAAACCCAAGTCAAAGGAGTAATCCAATTTAGGTAACTTAATTCTAATAGACTAGGCCCATTTAATTTAATCCATCTAGGAAAAGGAATAGACACCAATAATTAATTAAATAACTAACATAATTAATTAAAGGAAATAATATTTAATAAATAAATAATATTAAATTTTAGGGTTGTTACATTCTTACCCCCTTAAAAGGGTTTGGTCCACCAAACCAAACGCACTCATTCCGAAAACAGGGAGGAATACGACTCTCGCATCTCGCTCTCGAGCTCCCACGTCGCTTCTCTTTCTGTGTGGTTGCTCCATTGCACTTTCACGTACGGAATTATCCACCTTCTTAAATTCTGATCTTTCTGATCCACAATTTTCACAGGTTGCTCATCATAACTCAGATCGGCACGGAATCTGAGCTGTCTATACTCAATCACATGGCTCAGGTCGGAGATGTACTTTCTCAACATCGAGACATGAAAATACATTATGCATTCCTACAAGTACATGTGATAGGGCCAACTTATAGGCTACAAGCCCAACTCGCTCCAAAATTTCAAATGGTCCCACATACCTCGGGCTTCACTTCCCACGAATTCCAAACCTCATGACTCCCTTGGTTGGCGAAATCTTCAAGAATACGCGATCCCCCAATTGAAATTCCAACTCCTGTCGTCGACGATCTGCATACGACTTTTGCCGACTCTGTGCGGTTAATACCCATTTTCTGATCTGTTGTACTTTATCCGCGGTTACCTGAACAATCTCTGGTCCCGTCAATTTCCTCTCACGTACTTCATCCCAACATGCAGGTGACCTACACTTCCCTCCATACAATGCTTCGTACGGTACCATACCGATACTTGCGTGAAACTATTGTTGTAGGAGAATTCCACTAACGTCAGGTGTTCATCCCAAGTCCCTTGCCAGTCCAATGATGCGGCTCTTAACATATCCTCCAGAGTCTGAATAGTTCTCTCTGACTGACCATCGGTCTGCGGATGAAATGTTGTACTCATAGTCAGTTCGGTACCTAATGCCTGCTGTAGACTCTTCCAAAACTTTGGTGTGAATCTCGCATCTCGCTCGGACACTATCGACCCAGATTTCCCATGCAATCTTACAATCTCGTCAACATATATCTTTGCTAACTTCTCCAATGAGTCTGTCACCTTAATTGCCAGAAAGTGAGCCGACTTGGTAAGTCTATCCACTATAACCCAAATTGCATTGTGACCCTTCAGCGTCTTTGGTAACCCTACTACCAAATCCATAGCTATATTCTCCCACTTCCCTTCCGGTATTGGTAACGACTGTAATAGTCTTGCAGACTTTTGGTGTTCACTCTTCCGTTCAGACCTAACACACATCTCCATACAAATTCTGTCACAACTATTTTCTTGTTATTTCACCCAATATGATCTCCTTAGGTTCCTACACATCTTGGTACTCCCAGAATATACAGAACTTTTGACAGTACACTTCCTGCATAATCTCTCTACTTATATCCTTGTCGCTAGGCACCCAATTTCTCGATTGATACCTTAAAATCTCATTGTCTTCCATACGAAAATCTATTACCCTCCCTTTTTCCATACTCCAAAGCATCCTCACATTTCTTCATCTATTCCTTGTGCTTTCTTGATTCGGTCTAATAGTATTGGCTAAACCCCCAATTGAGCCACATACCTTTTAACTCTCACTTCTATACTTGAACCTCAATTCTGTTCCATGCACTTACCCCCTTAGAATTCAACGTAGCTAAGGTTCCTCGATTCTTCCTACTCAAAGTATCAGCCACTTTATTAGCCTTCCTGGGTGATATAATTCGTACAATCAAAATTCTTAAGTAGTCTTAACCATCTCCTTTGTCTCATATTCAATTCTTTTTGGGTGAAAATATACTTAAGACTTCTATGATCTTTATAAATCCGACAAGTTACCCCATACAAATCATGTCTCCATATCCTCAATGCAAAGACTACGGCTGCTAAATCCAAGACATGGGTGGAATAATTCTTCGCATGGTTCTTTGGTCGCCTTGATGCATAAGCTATAACCTTATCATTCTGCATTAACACGCATCCTAAACCCTTAAGTGATGCATCGCTATAGCTCACAACTCCGTCTTATCCAGATGGTAAAGTAAGAATTGGTGCGGACACTAACCTCGCTTCAGCTCCTGAAAATTTTCTCACATTCTTCTGACCAACAAACTTTACTCCTTTATGTGTTCACATGGTTAACAACACTGACCACTATGAGAATCCCTCGATAATTCCCCTTTGATATCTCGCTAATCCCAAGAAAATTCTTATCTCGCTATAGGTGGTTGGTCTCTCCCAATTCACTTATAGATCTATTTTTGTTGGATCTACTGCAATCCCATCCTTAGATATCACACGCCCTAAGAATGCTACTTTCTCCAACCAAAATTCACACTTCTTGAATTTCGCATACAACTTCTGTTCCCTCAAGATCTGCAGTACTAACCTAAAATGTTCTTCATGCTCTTCCTTAGTCTTAGAATACACCAAGATATCATCTACAAATACAATTACACATTTATCCAAAAACTCCTGAAATGTCCTATTCATCAATTCCATAAATACTGCTTGCGCGTTCGTCAGTCCAAACAGCATAACCAAAAACTCATAGTGATCGTACCTTGTCCTAAAGGCCGTCTTCGAAACATCCTCCTTTTTTTTTCTATTTTTTTTCACTCTCAATTGATGATATCCTGATCTCAAATCTATCTTCGAGAAATAACACGTTCCTCGAAGTTGGTCAAACAAATCGTCAATCCTCGGTAACTGATACTGATTTCTTACCGTTACTTTATTCGGTTCTCGATAATCGATACACATCCTCATCGATCCAACCTTCTTCTTCACAAATAATACCGGTGCACCCCACGGTGAAACACTCGGCCTAATCAAACCTTTATCAAACAATTCTTGCAATTGTTCCTTCAATTCTTTAAGTTCGGCAAGCACTATTCTGTACGGTGCTTTGGGTATCAGTGCGGTTTCTGGTACTAAATCTATGGAAAATTCTACGTCCCTTTCTGGTGGTATTCCTGGCTCTTCTGGAAATACATTCTTGAAATACCTGATCACTGAAAGAGATTCTAGGCTCCCTTCTTCTCTGCCTGTCTCACCAATATAGGCCTAAAACCCTGCACATCCTTTCCTTAACATCTTCCAAGCCTTTATTACCAAAACAAGGCCCGATCGAATTCTCGGCTTTGATCCTTGAAAGCTAAACTCCTCGCCATATGGTATTCGGAATTGCCCCTCCTTCTTAAAGTCGTCTACCTTAGATTGGTAAGCAGCTAACCAATCCATCCCAAGGATAATGTCAACTTCTTTCATTTCTAATTCAATAAGATTAACCTCAAGTTCTCTACCTCCTATTCTCAAAGGATACAACTTATAAACAGACGAAGTAACAATCGACTCTCTAGTCAAAGTAGCTATCATAAGAGGTATTTCTAACGCCTCGGTTTCAAGTTCATTTTCTTTGCTAAACGAGTGCTAATAACAGGATGTGTAGCACTAGAGTCGATTAATGTATACACACTACAATTATAAAATTGGAGCATACCTGCCACAAAATCATTGGTGGCCTTCGCGTCGCAAGCAGTCATAGTAAGCACCCGTTCATGACCTCCGTCGTTGTCCTTATCAGTCTTGGCTTCTTGAATAACCCTAGCCTTCTTAGGCTCCGGGCACTTCCACTGCGGATGTCCTACCTTGTCACAATTAAAGCATTTCTCGCCATTGTACCAGCATTCCTCTGTCTTGTGTTTCCCTTCACACACTTGACACTTATCGTATGATCCTCTACTTTGAGCATCACTTCGATCCCTGTTTCTGCGGTTACCGTAGTTTCTGTTCCGATACTTCTTACTAGTAACTTCATTTCCGCGGTTCTCGTCCGTGGCTTTCCTTTTGTTATTGGTTCTATCCCGGTTCCAGCTTCCAGCATACCCCTTGGTTATACTTGTCTCTTCCTCCCCTATCCTTAATATGTCCAGCACTGGTTGTGCTTACGGCTGCGGCTGAGCCAAGGTTGCTATTATCTGACAGAGACTTGCTACTGTCTGGTTCAGCGTTTGTTGGAGGTTTGCCAGGTCTTGATTTTGTTGCTCCTGGTTGTTTCGTCCATCGTTAGCACCGGCGTTGCTTTGGTTGTTCCTCGGCATCTGAGGACGAAAACATAATATCCATCCATATTACGAAACGACTCATTACTATTCACGCTAATACTATTAGTGCTCATACTCGCTACTTCTATAGCATTTATCTAAAATAGGTCGTCTCAATAGACTCCCATCATATAACTGGTCCATTCATTAGATCATCGATCATTTCATTAGCCCATTGGTCATTTCAATAGACCCCAATTCATACTCATAAGTTGTTTCAATAGACTATGATCACTTTTCACATAGGTCATTTCAATAGACCAACTCATATTCACACTTGGCAGTTTCAATAAGCCGATTTCTATTCTTATTGGTCATTTCAATTGACAAATATTTCTCTGTTCCAGTTAACATATCAATTTAACACTAGAGAATAAATTTCAATTCAAAATACCATGCCACAAAATATAAACTAACTTTATTTCATAAAGGAAGATTTCGATTTAAAACAATAACATCCTTATAATGCCGATAACTGAACTAAATTATCACTCATTCTCCTAGAAGCAACCAAAGAGATTCCCAACTTTATTCACGGAGCTGCACTCTTCCTAGGTCTTCCACTTAACATTTTCACTTTGTTCTTGGATCCCTTTGGTCTTCCTCTAGACCTTCTTACTGGCTCTAACTCTTGATCATCATCTTCAATTACAATTGGAGTAGCTTCACTACTCCCAATCTCTTCAGCTTGTACCTCAAGTATCTCCACCTTAGGAACATCATCCTCTATTACCTCGATAACTGCCTCGTCTTCCTCTATAGGTACCTTTGACTCTTCTAGATCATAGTACCAGCCAAAACTCAAAGAATATCTCCTGATCATCTCCTATAATCAAAACAGATCATCATTAATATATCTTCAATATATAATATTTATATACTTAAAGTAAATATGCGTTAATCTTCCAAAGTAACGAGTAAGTTATTCCTTTAACTTTTCTACTTGGCCTACCTCACTCACATAATAATTCTAGAGCAAGGCATGACTTAAATCTAAGTTCCAGGTTGCCTTCATTCAAGTAAATTCTTAGAACTAAGGTTTCCTAAAGCTAAAGGTATTCTTCCCATAAGACCTAAAGTCATGGCTCTGATACCAACTGTAACGACCCCAACTTTTCATCAATAAACATAATTAAATTCATAAATAAAATTCCCAAATCGGGGTACTTTAACGGCTAGTACATCTAACCATAATTCAAATGCGGAAAATAACTGTCTTTCAACCTTAACGGCTAGTACATCTAACCATAATTCAAATGAGGAAAATAACTGTCTTTCAACCTTAACGGCTAGTATCATTCCCTAGCTTATTCAACTAAACATTAATTACATACTTCAAACCGCATAAATACGCCGCCGTCCTCTCGACTAATCTCCTCCTACTCATTACCTGAGAGGGAAAAAAAAGTAAAGGGGTGAGCGAACAATGCCAGTAAGTTCATACGGAATCTCTCCGGGTACTAGGGAAAGATAACCGAAAGAACGAGCCCAATCGAATTACTCAACGATATGATAGCTATATCAATTAAAGTACATGTACGAGTACAATAATGAAAGATACTTTTCAAATAACAAGTTGTGGCACTATCACAAAATATATATAATGGAAACTGTATTCACATAAGTTCGTCAATTCCAAAGTAACGATACACCTTTTCAGGGTGACTTTGATACACCTTTTCAGGGTGATCCTTAAATAAGAAACTCCACGTCTTTTCAGGGCGCTCCCTTATCCCGACATATCATGATAGTCAACTACTTCATCAAGTAGTGTATAAGCGTCTAAATCCTTTAATTTCAGGAATTAGACTAATTCTCATAAAGTCCTTTTCAATCGGATCGTTCTTGCTAAGTCCTTTTTCAATCGGACAAAGCTAGCTACATCGAGTTCAAATAGATATAGCAATTCTATATATATCATGTTCCTAGGTACAAGAACATATCACATTTAACATCACTACTTTTCAGGCAGTGTAAGATGAAAGTCAAATCTTTACTATTAAGATTAGACCAAGTTCATTTAAAAGTCCGTCCCACTTAGACTCATTAAACTACATCTAGTTACTTTAGACATAGCAATAAACATTCAAGTGTTCATATGGTACAAGAACACAATAATCAAATTCAACCATTAGATACACCTTGAACAACACATATCAAGGGTAAGATATTCCAAAAGACGTTCCATCGAAGGAATAGTTTCAAAAATAACTACCGGCCTGTAGGACATAGCTTATACTTTCATAAAAGACTCGATAGAACCCTAGTTCAAGGATTGAAATTCAAATACTCTAAGGAACGTAATCCCTTACCTCGATTGATTGCCCTTCCTTTGCCCCGAATCCTTGCACGAATCTACAATCATGCCAACGGTATTCTTAGGGTACAATTATCTTTTATTTACTTAACCGAAAAACTAACTTTAACGGCCTTTGATAAACTAAGAGTTATTCATCTTTAACTCTCCTAAAGGTTCATCTTTTATCCCTTTAGGTTTATTAATTCCATTCTAGGATTTTTAGGTCCTAACCCCTTCTATCTCTTCTCAATCTCACTTACACACACTCAACACACCTTTTTCAGCACACACTAACACACACTAAATCTAATACACCCACACACACACACATACAAATACACACTGCACACCACACACACACGCACCCCTTTGTACAGCCACTGTACAGATCTACTCACCCTCTGTACAACACTGTACACACACCCACACAACACATACACACACTTCAGCAGACCCAAGACCCCCACACACTCATCCTAACCATAACATCCATACACGGCTGCCACCAAAACCCTGTTTCCATAGCAGCCCTACCATGCATATTTATCAACGAAGATTTCAAGATTTAAAATACAATAACTTGATTTAATCCCAATATTCATTATCATGTTCTATCAACCCTAGCTTCAATTCAGATGGTTCTAAGGTTTTCTAGGTTTTAAGAATCATAACAAAGAGGATTTGTTCTTACCTCGGTTTGAGCCTTGGACACACCACAATGGAGGTTTCTTCTCCTCCTTCTTCTTCCTTCTTCCTTGGTTTCCTCCTTCTCTCTCACGGCTCTCTCTCTTGGTGCCTTCTCTTTCCGTCTGCACTCTCTCTCTCTTCCCAAAACAACACTGCCGCTTTCTCTCTATCTCTTATATCTATGCGGCTGACTCCTTCCTATTCTCTCCTTACCGTTAAACATATGAAAAAGCTCACCAATTAACTTCCATCAGTCACTTCATCCAAGGGTCTCTAGGCTTGAGAATTATATTTGTGCCATGGGTTTGGGTTTCCTAACTTAACCCAATTAATCAAGTCCAAACCCAAGTCAAAAGAGTAATCCAATTTAGGTAACCTAATTCTAATAGACTAGGCCCATTTAATTTAATCCATCTAGGAAAAGGAATAGACACCAATAATTAATTAAATAACTAACATAATTAATTAAAGGAAATAATATTTAATAAATAAATAGTATCAAATTTTAGGGTTGTTACATTTTTACCCCCTTAAAAGGGTTTGGTCCACCAAACCAAATGCACTCATTCCGAAAACAGGGCGGAATACGACTCTCGCATCTCGCTCTCGAGCTCCCACGTCGCTTCTCTTTCTGTGTGGTTGCTCCATTGCACTTTCACGTACGGAATTATCCACCTTCTTAAATTCTGATCTTTCTGATCCACAATTTTCACAGGTTGCTCATCATAACTCAAATCGACACGGAATCTGAGCTGTCTATACTCAATCACATGGCTCGGGTCGGAGATGTACTTTCTCAACATCGAGACATGAAAATACATTATGCATTCCTGCAAGTACAGGTGGTAGGGCCAACTTATAGGCTACAAGCCCAACTCGCTCCAAAATTTCAAATGGTCCCACATACCTCGGGCTTCACTTCCCACGAATTCCAAACCTCATGACTCCCTTGGTTGGCGAAATCTTCAAGAATACGCGATACCCCAATTGAAATTCCAACTCCCGTCGTCGACGATCTGCATACGACTTCCGCCGACTCTGTGCGGTTAATACCCATTTTCTGATCTGCTGTACTTTATTCGCGGTTACCTGAACAATCTCTGGTCTCGTCAATTTCCTCTCACGCACTTCATCCCAACATGCAGGTGACCTACACTTCCATCCATACAGTGCTTCGTACAGTGCCATACCGATACTTGCGTGAAACTATTGTTGTAGGCAAATTCCACTAACGTCAGGTGTTCGTCCCAAGTCCCTTGCCAGTCCAATGATGTGGCTCTTAACAAATCCTCCAAAGTCTGAATAGTTCTCTCTGACTGACCATCGGTCTGCGGATGAAATGTTGTACTCATAGTCAGTTCGGTACCTAATGCCTGCTGTAGACTCTTCCAAAACTTTGACGTGAATCTCGCATCTCGCTCGGACACTATCGACACAGGTTTCCCATGCAATCTTACAATCTCGTCAACATATATCTTTGCTAACTTCTCCAATGAGTCTGTCACCTTAATTGCCAGAAAGTGAGCCGACTTGGTAAGTCTATCCACTATAACCCAAATTGCATTATGACCCTTCAGCGTCTTTGGTAACCCTACTACCAAATCCGTAGCTATATTCTCCCACTTCCCTTTCGGTATTGGTAACGACTGTAATAGTCTTACAGACTTTTGGTGTTCACACTTCCGTTCAGACCTAACACACATCTCCATACAAATTCTGTCACAACTATTTTCATGTTATTTCACCCAATATGATCTCCTTAGGTTCCTACACATCTTGGTACTCCCAGAATATACAGAAATTTTGACAGTACACTTCCTGCATAATCTCTCTACTTATATCCTTGTCACTAGGCACCCAATTTCTCGATTGATACCTTAAAATCTCATTGTCTTCCATACGAAAATCTATTACCCTCCCTTTTGCCATACTCCTAAGCATCCTCACATTTCTTCATCTATTCCTTGTGCTTTCTTGATTCGGTCTAATAGTGTTGGCTAAACCCCCAATTGAGCCACGTACCTTTTAACTCTCACTTCTATACTTGAACCTCAATTCTGTTCCATGCACTTACCCCCTTAGAATTCAACGTAGCTAAGGTTCCTCGATTCTTCTGTTGCTTATAATTGGCTAGGTCACAATTAATTTGTTACACCCTTGGCCCATACCAACCGAGAATCTCTGCTCCAAGTCGTCCCACAAAATCCTTGCCTCCTCCACGTAAGTCACCGTGGATCGAAGATTCGATTTAATGGTGTTGAAGATCCATGTTACCGCCATCAAGTTTACCGTCCGCCGAAGCTCTAGTTCTTCCGCCTTTGTCGGATGATCAATCGTTCCATCGATGAACCCAGTTTTCATTTGGCTCTCAACGAACCCTTGAAAACACGAGTCCATTCTTCATAGTTTTCTCCTTTCAATTGTACATGAGTGAGAATCTGTCCGGGATTATCACTCGATGAAAGGAAGTATGGGGTTCTTTTCTCACTACTCTCGACAGCCATTTGCGTTGAGTTGTGTTTAGGTTTAAGATTTCAAGATCACCGCTCTGATACCAAGTTAGAAATCAAGAGTGAGAGAGTGAAGAATTTTCTCTGTTCATTCCAATGCCGTTAAATGCTTTATATACAACCTAGAGATCTCGATCTAATCTTGATACAAATCAATCCTCACAATTACGTTATCAATCCCTACAATTTCGTCAACTACTTGATATACACTATCAATCCCTACAATTACGCTAACAACTTGATATACATAAATAAGGACACAATATATACAAACAGAGAAGAGAGTACATCCCGAGATATAAGCGAGATCATGCAGAGTTCTGGAGCGCTCCTTTGCTCCGTGCGCCCCTAGTGCCATGCGACTCCTCCTAGCTCCCTTGCAGCTCTTCCTGGCGCCTTCTGTGGTTCTTATGGCGCTCCTAGGGGCACTCACCCTAGGTGCGCCGGCACTCCCTCTAACAATCTATAATAGAATTCATATGTTTTTGTAATATAATGTCAATTTCCTTAAATGATACTCTCTATTTCTCAAATTGAATATCTTTCTGTCAACAAATGAATGACTTTTTAAAACTTCTCATTCAAATAACTTTGTCCCTAAATATCTTTTTGTCGGTATTTTTCATAATTTATTATATTTTTGCAAAGCTAAAAGGTTCAAAGTGAAAATCATGAATACTTATGATTTTTTTCCAGTTAGACAAATATCACATATATTCTAGAAAGGGCAAATTGCAAATAAGGGCCTGAAGTATGCACCCTGTTCGCGGAAAGGGTTCGATATTTTAAATTTGGCGATTTAGGGTCTCAAGTAACCAAATGTTGGCAATTAAGGGCTTTTTTGACGGAATCGTTAATTTCTGGGTTAAATCACCACGTGCGGGTCACGTGCCACGTAATGGGGGTTGAAACCGTAAAATGTTAAACTCTAGACCCTAAAAAATAAATTTTAAAGTTACAAAACACCCCTCTCTTCCTTTAAAACCTAAATCAATTTACATAATAAAAAAAAATAACAATAATAATAAAATATTAATAATAATAATAAAATAATAATAATAATAATAATAATAATAAAATATTAATAATAAGGAGCCTCCGCCATTGATGAATTTTGATGGAGTGGTTTGAGACAACTGGGTATTCCAATTTCACAACAATCTCTCAAATTAGGCCAATTTCTATCTCCTCCGTGTCTGTTCTCACTGTAAATGTGTGGTTTATGAAGCTTGATTTCGGCGTAATGTGTTTGGACATACGGTGGATCTCGCATGGTTGGGTGAGGAGGTGGTGGTGGTGGTGGTGGTTATGGCAGGTGAGGATGGTGTTGACATTGAGATGAAATTCGAAAATCGGAAGAGGAAAATCGTGATCTGTGAAGGTAAGGAGCCTCCGCCATTGATGAATTTTGATTTGAACAAAGATTCAATTTTTCGTTTTGAATTTCTTACCACCGTTCTGTGTGTGTCTGTGGTGGGAAAGGAGCCTCCGCCATTGATGTTGTTGAGTTTTGGTGAAATACCCAGATTTTTAAATTTGACTGAGAAAGACGAAAATGGGTTGATGGTGGTGGAGATGGTGGTGGAGATGAAGGGTTGTTAGCGGAGATGGTGGGTTGATGGTGGTAAAATTAATGTGGGTGTTTTCAATTAATAAAGAATTAATTAAAATTATCTTTTTTAAATTAGTAAAAAACGGTATTTTACAAGAATTTTTTCATTTCTAAAATTTGCAATAAAAATTTATTACATTTTTTAAAATAAAATTATCTTTTTTAAATAAAATTATCTTTATTAAATAAAAATTGGCAATTTTTTAAATAAAATTTTCTAAATCAAAAAGATTTAAGTGACATGTCACTTACTTTTTTTTTTTTTTTTTAAAAATATTACAAGATTTAAGTTAAAAATTAATTATTATTTTTTTTAAAAAAATACTATTTTCTTTAAAAATACAATTTTTTTATATTTATAACATTTATTTTAACATATTTTAAAAATTATAAAAAAATTATAGCTTTTCGACATATATATATTTTCAAAAAATATTATTTTTTTTAAAAAAATATTTTGTAACGGTCATCAATTTTTAAAAATTTACATTTCAGTTCTTAAAAACTAATTTGCTTTTCAATTTAGTCCAAAATCCGTCACTTAACTGACTTTTCTAACAAAATTCGTCAAAAATCCCTTAATTGCCAACATTTGGTTACTTGAGACCCAAAATCGCCAAATTTAAAATATCGGACCCCTTTCCGCCAACGGGGTGCATACTTCAGGCCCTTATTTGCAATTTGCCCTTCTAGAAAACTAAACATAGAACAGAATATAGACTTAAGGGCATATTCTCCTTATCACTAATTTGTTTTAAAGTGGAACTTCAAATAAAATCTACTATTGGCCTAGTCCAAGCACATGTTCACCCTTAGACTTCTCTCGCTTCATACCAATTTCCAATTATAAGTTGATATCAGAGTCGCCGATCTATGGTGGTCAAATCGCTTCCGCTGTTTCTACATGGACTCTCCACTTCTATGAGGTCCACTATCTCCCGCTTACAAGGCTTCTCTCTATTACTTACCCAATCTTCAATTCTAAGATAATATCATAACCATCGATATATGGTGGTTGTTGCTTCTACATGGACTCTCCATTTCTATGAGGTCCACAATCTCCCGATCACAGGGCTTCTTTCTACTCCTTACTAGAGCCGTCAATTTGGGTTGGACCCATCGGGCCAGCCTGTCTCGCCATGTAATAGGGATGGGTTGGGCTTTAAAGCTACTAACCCAAATAAGCCTGGCCCAACAACCCAACATGGGTTGGGTTGAGATGACGTATTTCCAGCCTGCCCCGTTTAATGGCGGGTTTTGGTGGGTTGGGCCCGCCCCGCCCCGTCAGCCCGCATTGACAGCTCTACTTCCTACCCAATCTCCAATTCTAAGATGGTATCAAAGCCATCGATTTATGGTGACCGCTGCTTCCACATACCCTCTCCACTTCTACGGGGTCCACTATCTCCCTCAACGTTCTCTCCGGGTCAGTCGTGAGGGGTCGGCGTGTTAGAAAAATATCTGACATCTTCTAGAAAAACTAAATATGAACTGGTATATAGACGTGAGAGGCTACTCACGTTATCATTAATTGGTTTTAAGGTGTAACTTTCGATATAGTCTACTATCGGCCTAATCCAGTTCATGTTCACCAAAGTCTCTTTTTCTTATTCATCTCTAATTATAAGAATTTCTATTAAAATTTAACCTTCACAAAATAAGCGTTAAATTTTAAATAGACATTCATTTTGAGAATTTTGAGAAGAGAAAGTACGACTTTCTTTCTTTCTTTAAAAAAATATTCTTTACTATAACTTTAATAATACTCCCTCCGTCCCAATAGAAGCTGACCCTTTTTTGCTTTGCACGTAAATTAATAAAATGGGTGGGAAGAAAAAATGTTGTGAGTGTAATTTGAAAATAGGAGAGAGAATGAGTGGAGGGAATAGTAAATTATAATGGTGTTGTGAGTATTAAAATAATGTAGGAGAGAGAATGAGTGGAGGGAATAGTAAAGATTCCTTTGCCAAAAAAGGAAAGTGGAAGCTATTAACGGGACACCCAAAATGGCAAAATGGGAAGCTACTATTGGGACGGAGGGAGTATAACTTAAAATAAAATAAAATTGGACATTGAGTATTTAAGATAACTCAATACTCCCTCCGTCCCGTCCGAAAAGGCACAAATTTCCTTTTTGGGTGTCCCATTTAAAAAAGCACTTTCCCCAAAAGGAAAGTTTTTATTACTATTCCACTCACTCATTCTCTCTCCTACTTTACTTTTACACTCATAACATTCTCTCTCCTAACTATTCCTCCCACTCATTCTCTCTCCTATTTAATTTTTCATACTCACAACATTTAAACTTTTTCTCTTTCCTACATCATTTTTCTTAATTTGCTTGCGAGATTGATTTTGTACCTCTTCGGACGGGACGGAGGGAGTATTGCTGTCACAGCAAATTTCCAGTACTGCCGCAAATGGAAAATTGACGCAAATAACTTTAGAAAACAAAATAAAGCAAACAGAACTCGTCACAACTCGTGTCGCATAAAAAAAAGCCCTAGCAATAGCGGCCCCGTTAAATTTTGTCCCGACACTTTTCCCCTAATTTAGTCCCGTTTACTCATTTCCGGCGGCCAAATCGCCGTCGAAGCTGTTTCAGGTAAACTCAACTACCTCATCATCTACGTTTCTAACAATTTCCCGATTGGTTTTTATCTTCTTCGCTTACTTATCTCCAAAATTCGCTGCTTTCATCGTCTTTTGCTCGAAATTTGACAATTTGTGACACTCATTTCAATCTGCATTTTTCAGAGATGTTAACCATTTTGACAAATTTTTTTAGTTGATTGATAAGCTACACCTGAAATATCTCATGTGATCTGTATCTTGTGAGTTCTGATTTGTAATTTGGAAAATATATAGCAATACTGTGATTAAATTAGTGTTAATGTTTGTTTCTTTGCGTGTAAATTAGGGTAGTCTGATTATAGTCTGGTGAATTAAGTTTGATAAAGTTAAGAGTAAAAGTGATGACACAATCAAATTCGCACGGCAACTGACATTCACTGATGAAGGCCTTGTTAGGAGGGTATGTATGACACTTCTTTGAAGCTGTATATACTCCGTCTGTCCCAAAACAAAGTACTCATCCCTTTCTAGGAACGAGAATAAAGGAAAAGTTTTATAATAGTAGGTGTTGTGGGTATGAAACGTGAGGTATGAGAGAGAAAGTGAGAAGGGAATAGTAAGTTGATATTTGTTGGAAGTATGGAAAGTGGGTCCCATTAATAAAAAAACATTATAAAATTCCTTTTTTTTGAGAAAATGGGACACTCGAAATGGCAAAATGGGTACTTTGTTATGAGACGGATGGAGTACATCATATGGAGAGTGTTTCTTTAGTTGGTTGAGAGGGCTGGTAAACGCATGTAAATTTAAGTACATTAGTCCAATGCTACTCTACTTCGAACATTATAAACATTGTTGATGTAAACGGGTTGCAGCGGAATAATAAAAAGGATAGGCAAATAATTGAATCAACAACTATTTGACCCAATTCGAATTGAATCAACAATTGAATTAGGGTTTGAAGAGGTAAACACCAAGAAGATGAGAACCTTCACAAGGAATTCAAAGAATTCCAACAAGAATCTCTTGCGAGAGTCTTCTGCAAGTCAATTAAGACCCAAAGGGAAAAACCCACAATTGCAAAGCAATCAAATTAATTTTATTAATCAAAATAGTCTTATTTTCGGAATACAACCTTAGGCCTATTTTATAGTGCCCATAAAACTTGAAAAACAATCCTAAACCTTCTAGAATTACTCCTAACCTATATGGTAACTAAATAGAACTCAAAAACTAGTAAATCTCCTCAAAATCTTCTCTAAAATCACCTCTAATCATTCTATTAAAATAAATGACGAAAATAAGAAATAAAATATAAACTACAACAAATTAAATCCTAAAATACTAATTAAAATACAAAATAATTAATATATTTGACTTTGTCAAATATTTCTTGGACCGGATTACATCATTCACCCCCACTTGAAAAAGGATTCGCCCCGAATCCTCGTTCGATCTTTGGAAAGTGCCGTCCCACTTAAAAATATATTTCGAATAAATCTTCTTTTTAAGCACACATTGATGTAAGATGATCTCTTCCCGATATAAAATTATTCCATCCTCCTTGTGTTGATCTTCCTCCTCATCCTCCACATGCTCACTCATAATAAAATCACCGACAAAATTATCGCCCCATACAAAATTCGATTTTGCAACAAACCAATTAATTCGGACATCATCCTTCACCTTGGACTCAATAGGGGCATGAACAGGGTTTATAATATGGGTAGGAATATTATTATCACAAACCTGAATGACCTCGTCCTTTGCACATAGATCGTCAACAATAATCTCCTCTTCAACAGGATCTTTCTCTTGGACAGGAATTTCTTCAACGACAATGCGATTTTCTTCCTCCAGGCGCTTTAATTCAGCCGATATTTTCGTTGTCAATCTTTGGATATCTGCAGTAAAGAAATCGACTTTGCTGGAATAATATTTGGAATCCTCTCTATGTTGTTGATACCTCCTTCGTTCCGCATCTGCTTGAATATGATTTCCAAATTCTGAAACCTCCGAAAAACTTTACTCATATATATCTGCTTTAAATCGTTTCATGTTCATCAAATCTAGATAATAAAGTTTCTGTTGTTGAGCAAACGTCATAAAACTATTGAGTATATCCATATATGGGGTTTGACTTTGACCTCCATTGTTGTTCGCCATCTACTTCGGATCTTCCTTGGATCGCCCTTCGCTTTGATACCAACTGATGTAAACGGGTTGCAGCGGAATAATAAAAAGGATAGGCAAATAATTGAATCAACAACTATTTGACCCAATTCGAATTGAATCAACAATTGAATTAGGGTTTGAAGAGGTAAACACCAAGAAGATGAGAACCTTCACAAGGAATTCAAAGAATTCCAACAAGAATCTCTTGCGAGAGTCTTCTGCAAGTCAATTAAGACCCAAAGGGAAAAACCCACAATTGCAAAGCAATCAAATTAATTTTATTAATCAAAATAGTCTTATTTTCGGAATACAACCTTAGGCCTATTTTATAGTGCCCATAAAACTTGAAAAACAATCCTAAACCTTCTAGAATTACTCCTAACCTATATGGTAACTAAATAGGACTCAAAAACTAGTAAATCTCCTCAAAATCTTCTCTAAAATCACCTCTAATCATTCTATTAAAATAAATGACGAAAATAAGAAATAAAATATAAACTACAACAAATTAAATCCTAAAATACTAATTAAAATACAAAATAATTAATATATTTGACTTTGTCAAATATTTCTTGGACCGGATTACATCAATTGTGCATTTTAATTGTCTCTAAAGAAAAGTAGCGAGACCAAATAGAATAACATTGACTTTTGTGTTCATCCAAAAAAGATTCGACATTTCCAAATTTAAGTTATACTTATTCACCATCTCTTTAACGTTATCTTTTCCTTTTTGAGAGCATTATTCTAATATGCTATACAGGGTAAACTCCCCCTCCCCATTTTAGCGCAATTCGAAAGGAATGTATAGCGATGAAAGTACATTTTGAAGAGTTTGAATTTTGATGCAACCCCCCCTTTTTAACAGAGAGAGTAACTTCCAAATTCCTGAAGTTTGAGTAGATTTCTGCCATGTTTAGGAAGCCGCTATGCTATCCCGTTGGGAACATTGTGTAAGAATTGAATGTAATACAGAAACCAAAAGCTTTACGTTGTGAAAGTTGGACAAACTAGTTTTGTTAACATTTCATGTGACGTTATCATTTCTTTTTTCTTTTTGTTTCATTAATTTTTAAAAATCTTGATTATGTGACCTTTGAACATATTTTGGAAGTATTCTTGTCACTGAATATTCAGAGAGCGGGGGGGGGGTAGAGAACAATCAGTGTGAAGGTTGGAAATATTTTTATTGCAGTTTGAGGCAAGAAAGAAAATTATTATCTCCATTGATAAATGCATCCTTTTGAAGAAGTATAATATTTAGCCTAGAATGTCAAGCTTCAATGGTCAGTGTACTCTAGAAGTGACCCTCATTAGTTATAAATGAAATTTCAAAGGTGGATGTAGTAAAAACGACAAGGCACGTGCCCTATGACTAGTGCACACTTCTGGTGTGGTGCTTACTACAAATTGACCATTGAGAAAAAACCATGTTTATGAATATACAAGAGTGCAAGATGCTAATAATTTTGTAAGTATTTTTTTTGAAGGCAAATGCATGCTTAGGTTTCTCTTTTATAGTAAAGTAAAATTCTATGATCGTCTTTGTTGTAAAAAAGTACCCTGTTTAGGTCTTGATTTCCATAAAAAAGACAAACATAAAAGAAATGATGTTGAATGACGAGTATATGGTGTGATTGTTAACCTGCATAAGATGATTTGGTGGTTTATCTTAGTGGCAAGAATAAGTTGAATGTACTGATAGAGAATCATCTCTTTGCATCACTCTTAAAGCTCCGTGCTGTGTCCTGATACAACTAGCAGCACTATGTGTTTTTTTATTAGACCTTTAATCACACTGAAGCAGTAAATAACAGAAAAACAATATAATTTTCCCCTGAAAAAATATGTCCTTACTGACTATCATCATGGTTTAAATCACGTTGCACCATACTTTGGGTGGCTTTGGTTAGAAGAAAGTAATTTGCTCCATTCACTGTTCACTTTCGGGATGGGAAACTGAAATTGAACGGGTTTTTAATTGTGTGTCCTTGTGTGTGTCCTTGCGTGTGTTTTGTGTCATATAAAAGTATGTGACCTTGGTGATTTATAAATGATAGTTAAAATGTAAATGAATTGACTATATCTGTAGTTGAAGATTTCTACTGAATTCTGAAAGTTTGGTTGACCATGTTTGCTAATTTTTCTAATCATCGCGTCTTAATTTTTGTTGCTCGCGACTTGCTGTAGGCGGATTTGAAATTGTGTCACTCAAAAGCTGTGCATGCTAAAGAACCAGGACCAGTTAGATTGTGTTTGTGGGTTTGGGAAGCTTCTGCTTGTTCCAGCCTTTTAGTAATATAATAATGAAACGTAAGCGTGGGAATGCGAAACTCAAGCCAAAAAAGCCCTCTTTAGTTGGGGAAAATGAGGCAATTCCAAAAGTTGTGGGGCTAAATAATGATTATTCTGTAGACGATTTATTGGGTGAATATGATGCAATGGAGTCTGAAACACCAGACGATGAACCAAGTATGAATGATAACCAAGCAGCGTTAGAACTAGTAGTAGCTAATTCGGTCAACTCAGTGCGGCGGAACACAAATATTGCTGTTTTGGGTAATCTATCCAAGTTAGCTGCAAGCACGCCAACCAAGCCATCAAAGGGTGCTGGTACTTATGCTGAACGTGATTTTAGAATGGAGACTGAAATACCAAGCGTAGAAAATAGTATGAATGGCCGACAAACAGATTTAGAGAAGGGAGGTGCAGCAGTGAATGGAATGGTGGGATTTTCTCCCAGTGCATTGCGCGAGTTGATTATATCCATTATTAGTGACCTTTCCAAACAACCTGGCAGCATAACAGCCAATTTACCAAATGGCATTGCTAATAACCCTATCGAAAACGCACCGGTATTCCATCCTCAGGGTGAGAGGGCTCACCAAGATGTAGCAACTACTCAGAATTCTCAATATAAAGAGCAAGAATTAAATGCTTCCCTGTCGGTACGATGGACATTAGAATCAATTATTACTTATATCACATCAGAAGGTGCTTGCCACTTTATACATATTGATGCCATCATTTATTTATTTATTCAAATTGCAGGTGATTAAGAAGATTATGAAATTGGATGCAGCTGAGCCCTTCAATGTTCCTGTAGATCCTATTGCATTGGGAATACCTGTAAGTATTAGTGAGAACATTCTTTTGTGTGTCTCACTCACTGCTTCTTGGGATAATTATAGATCTTAAGTCCAATTTGGAAATTACGCTGAAACATTCTGTATAGATATAAACTCAAACAAAATAAATTCCTTTAAGGATTCCGACTTCAAACCTAAAGTATATACTCCCTCCGTCCCATTACAAAGAGGAAAGTTTGACTTTTTTGGTCAACTGAAAATTTTTTTGACCATGATTTTATTAATATCTAGATATCTCTATGCAATTCTAAAAATTGTTATTGCTTCACCATTAGAAATACTATCAATAACAATTTTTAGAATTGCATAGAGATATCTAGATATTAATAAAATCATGGTCAAAAAAATTTTCAGTTGACCAAAAAAGTCAAACTTTCCTCTTTGTAATGGGACGGAGGGAGTATAAGGGAGCAAAGTAATAGTCTTAAATGTTTCTTTTGAACACTGGCTTCAATATGGGATTAGTTTAGTTATGGACTTGTAGTGCTATGCTCGTAAAATTTCCTTCTCCTACAACAATGTTGATTTTTTTGAGAACTCTGATAGATATTTAAGTGTGATTTTAAGATTAGTCTCTAGAAGTGCCTTGGCTTTTGTATTCTCAATGCAGAACAAATTGTTGGAGTGTAAGTTCTCTTTAGTTTATGTCCATTTGAATTGTGAATGTTGTTGTGCAGTAGATTGTTTCATTCCATGATTTGGCTTATATATCATAGTACTCATCGCAAATTTACTATTGATGGGGATGGAACCAGGATTATTTTGATGTTATTGATACGCCTATGGATTTTGGTACAATATGCTACAACCTAGAGAATGGTCACAAGTACATGAATTCAGAGGACGTATATAAGGATGTGCAGCATATTTGGGAGAATTGTTCCAAGTATAATAAGACAGGTGATTATATATTAGAGCTCATGAAGCGGGTGAAGACAAATTTTATGAAGTATTGGACTGCCGTTGGCCTGCATATGGAGTGCGATCAGGCTACTGACGGTGAGGGGTTTGTTCTTCTCTTCCAAAACAAATATATTTTTTTTCCGGTTATGTTGAATTAGCTACTACACATGTTCTTGTTTTGTCCATCTCGTTTGAATCTTTCTTGGTGACAGTTATTAGCATCTTGATATTTTTGTGAAAGGTAGTTATTGCTTCTTTTTTTTTTTGTCATTTTCTTCGTTAATATGCACTCCCAAGGGAATTATGCTGGTTCCTTTGCGAACTAGTTGTTTCAAGAGTAGTTTTTCACTTGAATAACATCCTCCGTTATTAAGTATCTGCTACCTTTAGTAGACTTGCCTTCGCAGAGTCTTGCCTGTCATAAAGATTCCTTTATAGTAATGTGCAGCTGGTGTATGACTTTAGTAGTTTTAGATGTGTGTATAACAGGCGTTGCTAAAACTTAATCTGATCTGTGTGAGTTAATGTTGGCAGATCTTGTTACGGCTAACTCTCTTCAACTACTATTTCTGTTAGGTTACCATGATTAAATGTACTCTCTCTGTCCCGCTAAAATAATCCCACTTTCCATTTTATGTTGTCATCCCAAAAGAGTCATATTTCTCTAATTAAGCTAGATGATATTGATCACTTTTTCCAAAGTTTTTCTTTTATCAGAAACATGGTGTCGCTGTTATATATGAAAGTGAAAAATCATGTCTATAATGTCATAAAAGACCTTATTGTTTGGGATGGAAATGTGTATCTCATTTTCGTGATTGTGAAAGGTTTCTGCCCGCCTCGCCTTTTGGCGCCTTTAGGGGTCGACCGCCTTTTGGTTTTGTGGCAAGCTGTTATGCGCCTTTTTGACCCGGGCGACGCCTTTCTTGGTTATGGTGAGAAGCGTGAGGCGTCCACCTTTGTCAAAAGGCATAATAGGTGTATGCGTAATGCTAAACTGAGTCAATTTGTAATTTTAGTTTTAATGTTTTAATTTAATATGCGTTGTTTTGGGAAAACGTGGGATAAAGATATTCTTAATTTCTCTCGAGCGATTGAAAGAAAATTTGTGTGACAAACAACAAATTACAACGATGCCAAAGAAGTGGGACATGACACTACCGATAGCTTCTTTATTTTAATTTTTAAATGGAGGTTTGCAATTTTTACTATGTTTATTAATTTTCATTATGTTTGTTAATTTACTTTGTTTTTTTCTCTTTACTTTGGGTCTCCTTTTGTTCTTTGAATTTTAGTTATCTCTTATGTTCATCTCTAGGTATATAATTATACGGTTGAAATTATATATTAGCATAATTACATATATTATTTTCTTTTTTAACATGCTTTGGAATTTATTTTCACGCTTTTAAACAACTACTTGTTTACTGATTTGAACATCAATGTGTTTTTTTTGTCTTAGAATTCTTACTTTTGGGGTTTTAATCGTGTAAGTTGCTATTACATGTGGAATTGTGACATTTATTTAATGCAAAGTTCGTGTTCATAATGTGTTTAAGCTTTGATTAATATATTTTACATATATTAGTTTACTATTTTTTGCTATATTTTTACTGCCTTGCTCGCCTTTCAACCATCTCGCGTTTTGCCTTTTCTCGGAACCTCTCGCCCGCCTCTTACCTGTTGCCTTTAACAACTATGTTTTCGTGCAAAGCAATATCTATGTAATGCAAGTGTGGCAAATGAAGTTTATTGTGCTTTAGGAGCATGATTGCATCCTGGGTTGTTAGTTCTCCATTAATTTCAAGGATTAGTAAGTGAGTGCAGGGTTGTGGTAATTAGGGCATCTAAGTTTATAACAGTGGATTGCACTTGGGTGCAATTGAAGATAATAATTGTATGCCGCAGGCAGTTCTGTGCAAGGCATAACAAAAACCATACAAGAGCCCGACTCAGTGATGTTAACATGTACGAAATTATGGGGAATGTTTTGAAGGCTTCATCTGCAGTCTTTGTAATTGAAGTTCTCTTTTGCAGGCTTAGTTGAAATACTTTGCTTGGATACTGAGTTTTACGAATAACATGCGGACTAAAGATTGTGAATGAGTCCATCAATCAATTCTTTTATGTAGTTTGTGTTTCCAACAAATAAAACACCACAAGTGAATGTGCAAAGTGATATTTTCCGGTCAAATCTTCTCCATCTACCCCATCCTAATGAAATATATTAGCAAATAGTCCTCTATACCCACAACAGTTTTGATTTAGTTTATTTTGTTACCAAGTACGCGTCATATACATCGTTTTTTTCCGCTGATGAATATTCACCTTCTCTGCTTCTATAGGATCTACCGTGATGGGCGGCATACAAAGGAATGGTTCTGCTGTTCGCAATGTTCCCGACGAAGTGGGAGCAAGCCATGTACAGAGGCATCAGCCATCATCGATCTATAAGCGGGGATATCCACCCCATTTGAACTCTAATGAGCCAGCTGGTGTGAATGTTTCTAATAGTACAGGTACACTTGCTATATTGGCTGTTATATTTTAAATTTAATTTTTTAGTTTTGCCACGTCATGCACAGAGGACTGGAGTATTTTTTCCATTTGTCATGGTATTGAGAAGTTTCAAGTCCTATTTATCATCATGAGATCTGCATGCGATGTTAGGAACAAATTTCATTTCAATAGTACTGCTCTTTTAATGTATAGATTTCTTTATTTTCTTTTTGAAGGATATTCACGCTTGCAGCCCCCAACAGAGCCCAACATGAGGCATAGCATGCACAGGCATGACCATCCAGCGGTTCCTGCTCCTCATAAGACCAGACCAAGCCTAGCACAGCTCTATCAGCCCTCAGCAATTGATAATCAGCCACAACCACCTCAGCGGTACATTGAAGTGAATAATAGTACTGCAGGTATGCTCCGTCTCAGTTTCATGAGGATCTATTATCTGAAGGCTGCATCTCTTGATAGATTCATGCCAATACTAGTGAGAACATTTTTATCATTTTATTTTCTTTGTTCTTTTTTGAAGGATACTCTCAATTGAAGTTTCCAACAGAGTCCACCACGAGGCACAGTGCGCTCTCGCAAGAGAGCCCAGTGGGTGCAGTTGCTGATAGTGCTGGGCCAAGCCAAGTGCCGTTTCATGGGGGATCAGCTAGGGACAATCTGCCCCAGCTTAGCTCTAACCAGTCACATCAACAAGTGGATCTGAATACTGCAGGTAAGCTCTGTAATCGCAAAAATCCCTCTATGAATGGAATACGTTATGACCACTTGTGTAGGAAGTGCTGTTAAACGAAACGAGCCGGCTCGAGCTCGACTCGGTCTCGGCTCGTGAGAGCTCGACTCGGTCTCGGGCCTCTTAGCTCGTTAAAGCTCGAATTCTAGTGAGCTCGAAGTGTAACTCAACTCGAGCTCGAACAGACTTTTCAAGCTCGTTTTGTTATCTAGCTGGCTCGTGTTCGGCTCGTTTGTTCGACTAGTTTTGATCGAGCTCGACTCGTTTAGCTCGTTAAAAGCTCGAATGTTTTGTTTGTTCGTGAATAACTCGAGCTTGAACACTGTTGGATAAGCTCGTGGACACTTAAATTTTCTTTCGAACTCGGCTCGATAAGCTCGCTGACCTTTAAATTTAAGTCAGATTCTTTTTGAAAAAAAGATCTAAGCTCGACCTCGGCTCGTTAAAACTCGAGTTCGATATCGAATCGAGCTGCTCGCGATCAGCTCAAAAGTTCGATTCGATTTGAGTTCAAACAATCAAATTGGGCTCGAGCTCGATAATTTATAAATGAGCTCAAGTTCAAAACTCCAAAGCTCGACTCGGCTCGGCTCGTTTACAGCAGTAGGACTATTGCCTTACCTTGTCATCTACTTTATTCTTTATGAAGGATTTTCTCACTCGCCACAGCCGGATTCTCCCTTGAGGCCCAACAATTGTGGTAAAGAAGGCCATGTAGCACCTGAGAATCTCAGCCATCAACATAACAATGTGGGCTCTAGCAAAGAACAGTACTATCAGTCACCGTTGCTCTATGGTCAGGCCTATCCCCAGCAATCATCCTTTCCACAACAAGATGATGCAAATCGTGGTATTTCATGTTTCCCATCAATGAATACATTATCTCAGTTATAATGTTTATGTTTATCCTTAAATTTTTCTTCCAATAGATCCTGGTGGTCCACAAAATAAGCGTCATGGTCGAGGTCCCACACGCTGTCTTAAACTCTTGACAACATTAGGACGCATTCCTGTTTCTATCAATGAGCTTGGGCAGCCTATCGGCACTGAGGCATCTCTGTTGACTAGTTTCCTGGGACTCATGGCACGGGATGGTAACTTAGCACCCCTTACTTATCCAAATTGGAATAAATTGCCAAAGGAAAATAAGGAAGACATGTGGGAGAAAGTTCAGGTATCAGGAGATACTTCTTTTCTCCAGCTGTAAGCTTATTTATTTTTATAATTTTCTGGGTTTATCTGATGGTGTTCCCAATTTATGATGTAGTTAAAGTTTGACATTGACCCTGCAAGTAAACCTTGGGTCCTAAAGTCCCTCGGCAAAAAATGGAGGAATTTTAAGTCGAATCTGAAGATCCATCATTATGATACCCACTCAACTGATGCAGAACGACTAGCTGACCGTGACACAAGGGTCCTTCCTGATCAGTGGTCGATCCTTGTTTCTCAGTGGAACTCTGAGAAATGGCAGGTAACGAGGAAGATGATCCTGGATCATATATCTTAAAATAATAAAAACACTGAATTGTTTTAGATTTTGCATTCCATTTTAACGTTAATGTAGCATGAAATTCATGGAGATTGTAAACAAACTATCTACTGTGCTACATTACAGGAACTCAGTGCTAAAAACAAGGCAAATCGTGCATATCAGAAGTTTAGCCATACAACAGGAAAAAAGAGCTTCGCCAGAATACGCGAGGAGGAGGTATTTTGTAATTAAAAACTGGCAGTCCTTAAGGGATCTTAATAATGGTTCGACGCTTGATTAACGTTACGTTTTTCATCAATCTTAGAAAGCAAAAAGACCAGATGGGAAGGAGCCATCTCGGGCGGAACTCTTCATATTGACTCGTACTCGCAAAGATGGGCAACCTGTAAATGAAGAAACAGCAGCTGTGATTGTATGCTCTCATTTTCATTTCATGCATGTTTAACTTTAGTTAATTACTTATAATCCTTTTTATGATTCTGTTGATTTTGATCAAAATCTGTTCCACCATTTTAGTCACAACTTCGTGAACACACTGCACAACAGCCAGACACCCGAGAGAATAACCATGATCCTCAAGGCGACATATTGGCTCAAGTACTGGGACCAGATAAAAATGGTCATGTGCGCCTTTATGGATTGGGTCCCTCCCCCACTGTTCTTGGGCCCCAAAATCCTGGCCGCTCTGATTCCATTAGGATAGTATCTGAGGCCAATGCAAAGGTTCAGGAGATGAATGAAAAAATAGTGTCAGTGGAGCAGATGTGCACACAGATGGCAGCGCAGATGGCTACAATGATGTCTATGATGACCTCCATGCATAATACCCTGAACAAGCGAGCACCAAATGTAGTAAGTTTTCATCCTTTCTCAAGGCAAAACTAGAATGCCACCACATCTTTTTCATATATTCCCTACTTCCCATAATAAATGTCGCACTTTCATTTTCTATCCATCTGTCCCAAAATAATGTGCTGTTTTAAATAAGGAAATACTACCTCCGTCCCACTAAATGTTACACTTTTGTGTATGGACACGGGGATTAATAAAATGCATAAGTGGTGCAAGTGTTGTGAGTATAAAAAGTGAAGTAGGAGAGAGAAAGTGGGGTAGTGAATAGTGAGTGGATAGTTGTTCTGAGTATGCAAGTGGGTCCCATTGATTAAAGAAGTATATAAAAAATTTCATTTTGGGAAAGTGTAACTTTTAATGGGTAAGCTTTGTGGCAAAAAGTGTTAACTTTTAGTGGGACGGAGGGAGTAGTCTAAGGGCATTTTTAACGGTATACAAGCGATATACAAATGAGTAAATGAGTAAAGTACATTCTGTAAAAACAGTAACAAGTCAAATGCGACATTTATTATGGGACGGAAGGAGTATTTTGATGAGATACAAGTTTTCTGTCACATATTGCTGCTTCCGAGTTTGTTCAACATCATTGGTCTAATATTGTTAGGTTGCCGAGACCTTTGATGATTTGGAGGAATTACCGCAGCAGTCAGTACACACTTCTACATCTCGCCGTGTAGTTCCATCCCGGCAGGTGAAAGAGGTTAAATGCACCCGTTCTTTGTAGTCATTAAGATCAATAGAAGTTGACGATCTTGCTTATACGATTACAAATCAAACGTATTGATTTCAGTTGCAGAAACAAGCTAGGAAGAGAACATGAAATGTGAACCAGGAAGTTGAAGAGCATCACCGCATGGATTCAGATGGTAAATCTTCTTATTCTCATTAAATTGATAATCAATGAGGAAGGTTACAGCCATGGAACCACTTCGAACAGATTAAATTGTATGTTTATTAACTCTTACAATTTCAAGTAACAAAAAACACTCGAAAGAATGAATACTGCTCACTATAATTAATTCTGCTCTTCCTCATTAGCCTTCAGCAGACGGACCAATTTCAAAATACTTCCTCTGTCCCTAAATGAATGTCCAAATTCATTATTTTTTTGTCCTAAAATGAAAGTTGAACGGTATAAACCGTGGTAAGAACGTGGGTTATGGCCGGGATATGCCCAATGGATTGGGCCCTAAATATAATCCATACAAGTCTCAATTACGACAAAGGGAGTGGGCTTTCCCTACCTTTGCTCGTCATTCCTACTATTTCGACCTAGAAATAGAAGAGCGAAAAATGACTAAGGCACATAAATTATACATGCTGACAATGCACACTTTTATATGCCGAGCAAGGCATCCAACTAAGCCGACGAGGGCTTCATCAAAGATGAGGAGATCTTCCTCGGTCGTCATCCAGGACAAGGAAATGGGCTTCCCTATCCTTACTCCTCCCTTCCTTCGCGTCAACTCAGGCAGACCAAGCATCACTTGCCGAGGAGCGTGCCTCCTAGGCACACGTGAAGAATGATATTACCTAATGCTACTCAAACAAGGATTGTGGAAAATTATAATCCCATTAGAATTATAACCCCCTCACACAAAGATGGACTCTACAATCCTATACCTATAAACACAAGTCATAAATCACATTATTTTGGTAATGCATCTTTTGACTCTAAACTTTTGTCAATTGTTTCTCTCTAAACACAAATACTTACTATCACGCCGGAGGGCCTTCGCCGGTGAAGCCCCGGCTTAGTTTACGTGTTTGTTCTTATTTTTCAGGCTATTCGAACATTCAGGATACAACATGCCGCTAGATTTGGACTGATCTGAACGTTTTTGGCATCATCAGTTTGGTTACATTGCCGGGAAACGATTCGTATTATTCGTTGAATAGCTTGAAAAATTCTGCTTCAATCTCCTAATTCTAATGGAAGACAGACATACCGCAAGTTTTACTCCTGATCCGGATAATATTCATGTGGAGTAGACTCGTGGCAACACTAAGACTGTTTTTCCTCTTGCCAATGGGGAACTGCCTCATCCTCCACCAATTATTGATGGACTGCCGCCCCTGGAAATGAATCTGCGTTCTAGGGGACAGCGAGTAACCGAGAGAGCGCTGCCAAACCCTTCTCGTCGTCGGCGCCGAGTAAGACCTGTTGGCAGCCTCACGGAGGAATGTCGCCCAGAGGGAACTGGAGCTTCCCCCAAACAGATTAATCGCAGAACTCTCTTGCATCAACAGATGAAAACTTTGCAACACATTTATAAAACACAAAATGTCTTGCTGCAATTGGATCCTGAGCATTCTCTGGCTGAATTTATGAGGCCTACAAGGACTGGGAAAATTCCCTTGTAGGGGAGTCATCTTGACAGGCGTGGCAGGGGAATAGAAAAAATCTTCCTCCTATGGCACTGCTAGTAAGCAAAACCCCCAATATGTCCCTACTCGCCATAAGGCACCTGGGCATGGTAACACTAGAAACGAGGTATACTTGAGAAGTCATCTGAACCACCAAAGAGAGCAGGAGGTTAATTCTGCTGACTTGAGAGTAAGGCTCAGTCATGCAATGCAGAAAACCCCTCCTCATCGTAATACCCCTTCTCGGCCTAGGAGCCCTCCTCGTCCTAGGAACCCTCCTCGTCGCAGATCTTATCCCCACCCAGAAATGGCACCTACAGAAATGGCACCTAGAAGGGACATAACACCATCTGTACTTGGGGACAATCACCAGGAGCATGAGGAACACAATAGAGTGAATGGGCATAAAAAGAAAGGACCCACCGTAGTTCTCATTTTAGCTCGGACATCGATGCAAGAGATATTCTTCTCTTGAAAAAGAGACTAGATGAAATGGAAATGAGGAGGAAGGAAGTGGAGGATGATGATACCAGTGCCACCTGTTCTTTCTCCTAGCAAATTAATGATCTACCTCCTAATCCTGCTTTTAAAATCTCAACTTTTGAAAAATATGTGGGAACCACAGACGCACGGGACCATGTGCAAAGTTTTGAATCCATTATGGCCCTCCTCACCAAAGCAAATGATATTCTCTGCAAGGTTTTTGCGAGTACATTCTCCGGAACAGCTTTATCTTGGTTCTGTGAACAAAAGAAAGGAAGCATCGATAGCTGGAAAATCATGAGGAGAAGGTTCCTGGACCACTTTGTAAAATCAGGAAAGAGAAAGAAAAGACTGAGAGATCTTCATAACATTGAGCAAGGTAAGAATGAAACAACTCTGAGTTATTACAATCGATTAAGAGTCATGGCAGCAGACCAATTAGAGGAGAGCCTGACAAACCGGGAGGTGATTGTTTTCTTCAACTCCGGACTAAGATCCGGACAATTGATCTATAAACATTCTGTCAGAGCCTAAGTCAAAATCTGATCTATACAATGTGGCTTATGCCATAGCTATGGCAGAAGAAAAAAGTAAAAAGAGGTCGGAGAAACCAGAAGTAGAGGCAGCTGACACCAAACAGGCTTCCAATGGAAATAACTACAAGTGGAAGAATAGAACTCGGGCTACTGAAAAAGTCGAGATTTTTACCCCCTTCACCAAACCTATAACGGAGATCATGCAGTTGGTGAATCTGCCAAGTCCCCGACCACTTGATGAAAGAATAAAATACACCCGTGACAACTTCAAGTATTGTGCATTTCACAAAGATCATGGGCACGACACAGAGAATTGCATCTACCTTAAGAGAATGATCAAGAGATTGGTAGAAGAGGGAAAGCTTGATCGCTACGTTATGAGAATGGATAATAAGCAAAAAAGAAAGGATGACGATAACGATGACAAAGATGATGAAAGGGAAGACAGACATGCTAGGGCCAAGCTCCATGTTATAAGGGAGGAGATTGTTTCCAACAAAAAATTGAAAGACCAGATCCACGAGCTAAGTAAAGTCTATCACATCCCTGCCTGGATTCATGAGGAGGAAGTCATCAATTTCTCCCCTAATGAACTAGTCGGAAGTTGCACGGCTCGCGAACAACCCTTGGTGATCAAAGAAAGAATTGACAATTGTGATTTTGAAAGACTCCTCATAGACTCGGGGGCCTCTCGAGATATTTTGTATTACTCTACCTTCCAGAAGATGAATCTGAATGATAGTATGCTGGAGCCATACTCTGAAAGACTAGAAGGCTTCACTAACCACAAAGTCAGCGCCATAGGGACAATTGACTTATTACTGGAAGTAGAAGAGCATCCATTCCGAGCAGAGGCCACAATAACATTCGTAATTATGGACCTGGCAAGTGACTATCATGCCATCATAATAGGCATTCCAAATCAAGGCAAACTTGGATTGATCACCTCCCTCCCTCGCTAACGAGTTAAGTTCCTCGCTCATTCTGGAGTCGGATGCGTGAGGGCGATCCCCAAGGACTTCTTGGAACATGTGATGAGAAGCAGAAAAACATCCAGAAAAATGGAGGTGGATACAACAGAGGAGAAACTAAAAATCTCTAAGTCTGTCAATACTACCATCACCAGTTCTAGGTTGAATCTGATTTTTGAATTAGCGAAGGAGGACCACATGATTCTAGATATCCACGAAAACAATGACACAGTTCTGTCCGTCTCGGATATAGCCCCTCATCTCGTCAGGGGCCAAAACTCGAGGGCTAACACTGACTCGAGACAAGGAGAGCTGCCAGACGTAACGTAGATGAACTAGTGGAGATGGAAGACCTAGATGTCAATGGAGGAAGGTAGAAGGCTTAGAGAAATAATCGTTGAAACTTTGCAATTTCTAGACGGGCCTTAAATGGAGTTCGTAGACGAATTGGAAGAAATCATACTCAATCCCGAGTACCCATAACAGAAAATAAAAATCGAGGGCCAGCTCTCCCCAGAAGAAAGGGAGGAGATCATCATCCTCTTGAAAATAATCTGGATGTCTTTACTTGGAATATCGAGGATATGAGAGGAATAAAGGAAGAGTTAGTTGTCCACCAGTTGAAAGTTGACCCGTCTGCTAAAACTATCAAGCAGACAAAGAGATTTTTTGCAAACGATAAGGAAGATACAATCAAGGAAGAGGTGCAGAAATTACTAAGTGTTGGAATCATCAAGGAAGCAATATACCCTGTTTGGTTGGCCAATGTTGTGATGGTCAAGAAACATAATGGGAAATGGCGAATGTGTGTACACTTAACAGATCTTAACAAGGCATGCCCGAAAGACAGTTACCCTCTCCCTAGTATTGACAAGCTGGTATACTACATTGCTGGATATAAAACACTCAGCTTCCTAAACGCCTACTTTGGTTATCATCGGATAAAAAAAGCTGAGGAAGATATTGAAAAACAGCCTTCCAAGGCAACTAGAGAAATTTATTGTTACGCCATGATGCCATTCGGGCTCAAGAATGCGGGCACAACTTACAAGCGCATGATCAACAAAATATTTGGGTAGCAGATAGGCAATAACACGGAAGACTACATAGATAACATGGTCATCAAAATTAAGAATGACAATCACACCCCAGACTTGGAGGAAACTTTTGACAACCTACGAGCAAACAGCATGAAATTGAATCCAAGTAAGTGTGTGTTCGGGGTGACAACCGGGAAGTTCCTATGCTTTATGGTATCACAAAGAGGAATTGAGGTGAATCCGGAGAAAATCAAAGCCTTGATTGAAATTAAGGAACCTACCAGCATCAAGGAGGTTCAAAGGCTGAACGAAAGAATAGCTGTCCTTGGAAGAGTTATTGCAAAGTCTGCGGAAAAATCGTTGCATTTCTTTAAAGTTTTGAAGGGGACCAAGAGCTTTCCCAGGACATCTAAATGCTCAGAATCATTCAAACAATTGAAGGAGTACTTGGGATCCCCTCCTTTGTTGAGCAGCCCTGTCATGGGCTATATGTTTTCCTAGCAGTCACGGACCACGCTATAGCTGCGGTACTAGTCCGGAATGAAGGAATCAATCAAAAACCTATCTATTATGTCTCCAAGGCATTATTAGATGTGGAGAGCAGATACTTCAACGCAGAAAAGATAGCCTACGCCCTAGTCATAGCGGCAAGAAAGCTACGAGTATACTTTTCTGCACATCCCATAAATGTGTATACCAATGCGCCCCCAAAGAAAATCTTACATAAGTTGGTCTGCTCATGACATCTCATTAATTGGTCTATTGAACTCACTGAGTTTGATATTAGATATCAACCTATGAAGTCACTCCTAGCACAGCCTCTAGTTGATTTCATGGTTGAAACCGTCTTCATAGGTGAGCACGACCCCACCTCCCATAAGCGCAAAAAACCTGCACGGGAAGAACCAACCACCTCGGCATCTCCTGCCTCCTCGTCATCCGAGCTCATACCCTCATCCTCTATTTTTTCAATAAGTATTTGGATATTCTGGGGATCAGGGGGAGGAGGAACCCAAGCGGGCCGGTCGGCCTGGGCATCCAAGGAGGCAATGACCTTCAAAGCATTGCTGGAGAAGGGGACGAGATGGTGCATAAACCGTGCTGCCTCATCGTAGGAATCCTGACACGTAAGACGAGCAAGCACCTCTAGGTCGAGGTTGAGAGACGGGTCCACCATGGCCCTCCTGGCCAAGTGTAAGTACCCATCCGAGTACATTGTGGTCGTCTTCTCAGTCACCGCTTGTCTAAAAGCGAGTTGGCTTTATAACTAGCAATGACACTTGCCTCCCTAGATGTGATGCTTGCTTTTAAGTCTTTCGGTCGGGAAGCAGCTTTCTCGGCTTGTTTCATGGCTTCAACCCTCTGGCTCTCTAGCTCGGTCTCTCTCAATTTGGTGTTCTCCTCGGCTTTGACTAGGGCCTCTTTGGCCGCCTTCTCTTTTTCCTCGGCTTTTGCCTTGGCCGTTTTAAAAGCTTCAACGTCAGCACGGAGGTTCTTGAGGAGCTTCACGACCCTCTTCAGATCGTCTTTGTCCTTTTCAGCTTGTTACTCGAGCTTCTGCTCATAGACCTCAGTTGCCTTTACTTTTATGGCCTCATAAATCGAGACCGTGGCAAGCTACAAAAGACAAGGAAAAAATGATTAGAAAAATCACAGGTATAAACATGACGAGGAAGTTAAAAAGGAAAAAACCGAGGAAGCTTACCTCACTTAAAAGAAGGCCCTTCCTACTGGCCAGAGCCTCCATGCTTAGTTTAGCCTCAAGAAGTTGGTCTAGGAGGTCCTCGTTCATGGACCTCCAAAACTTCCTCCGACATCTTCTTAACCTGTTTCTCGATTAAAACTGCAAATGACGAGGAAGGAAGTCGGTTAAAATATGAGAAGGATAATATATAAAGAAAAAAAGTATACAAGTACAGAAAGACGAGAAGCGAGAAATTTACAGCTGGTAACGCCTTCCTCGGCAAGACATCTATCATTATATAACTTGCAGATATCACACTCAGCATGAAAAACTAGGCTGGGGTGAATCCTCCGGTCGGGGTACCTATTTCCCCTAGACACAGGGACCATGGGCACTAGGCCGTCCATGGAGCCCGGCATAATACCGGCTTGAACATAATAGCGTTGGTCGGTCTCCAGACTTGACCAACACAACGTGCCGACGGAGGCAAACTGTTTCAGCCTTTCGATGAGGCGGTTTCTCTGCTCCGGTCTCCAGACTTGCTCGGGCGCACGGGGGAACTCCGAGGGAGCAGCAAATTCCCATCCTTGTCGGCTCTCCACCCTTATAACATGGTTGTTCCGCCCAGAAACCTTGCTCGACATTGGGTAAATTAGCTTGGGTTGGTTGGGATCACTCCTCACCACTAGGATCCTAGTGTACTCTTTGTAACTGACGGTGAAAAAATGGTGGAACGCAGACTGACAAAATTTAAAACCTAAGTTACGACATAAGACAATGAAGCCAACAAGGAACCTCACGGCGTTGGCACCAAGCATAACCGGGACGGCCTGTATATCCTTCAGAAATTTACATATAAAAGGATAAGGGGGAGACGAAGGCCAGTTGGAATTGTTTGTAGAAGAAATGGAGGTGGTTCAGACTGTTCAATAAGTCATCCAAGGCTTTCTCGGTTTCAATAGGTACGTCGGAAAGGTACGTAAGACGGTATTCCTCACTCGACACTCCATACTTAGAATGTATTTCCTCAATCATTGGTTCCCCGACCCTAGCAGATCTAGGCCTAGGGGTGACAGACATACCCCGGTTGGACCTCCCACGACCTCGTCCTTGTTGCAAGCTTGGGCTCCCTCGGCAAAGGCATTTACAATCCTGCCTGAGGTAGAGGGACCAATTGAAGACCGAGCAATGTTACTTCCTTTTCCCGTCATAACTGCATAAATAAAGAGCAGCCATCTGCCAAATGCATATGGAAGGACTAGTATGAGGAAGAGTACCCCTCCCCGTCCTATTAACTAAAAAGGAGGAGGGATTCTTACCCAATAACGGACGCTCCAAATGGCTGGACTTCAAGTAATACAGATTGATGTGGTCAATGATTAATGACTAAGGCACAAAAATTTTACATGCTGACATGGCACACTTTCATATGTCGAGCAAGGCATCCAACTAAGCCGACGAGGGCTTCATCAAAAGACGAGTATATCTTCCTCGGTCGTCATCCAGGACAAGGAAACGGGCTTCCCTATCCTTACTCCTCCCTTCCTCGGCGTCAACTCAGGCCGACCAAGCATCACTTGCCGAGGAGCGTGCCTCTTAGGCACACGTGTAGAATGATATTGCCTAGTTATACTCAAACAAGGATTGTGGGAAGTTATAATCCCATTAGGATTATAACCCCTTCACACACAACTTCCTAATCAAAGATGGACTCTACAATCTTATACCTATAAATTCAAGCCATAACTCACATTATTTTGGTAACAAATATTTTGACTCTAAACTTTTGTCAATTGATTTCTCTCTCTAAACACAAATACGTACTCTCACGCCAGAGGGTCTTCGCCGGTAAAGCTGTTCGGTCGAAACCTAACGGTTTATTTAAATTCCGCAAGCGCACGGGCTATTGAAGTATAGCGGGTGCAAGTACGGGTCGATCCCACGAGGACAGGGTTTACTTTGGGATGATATTTGTCTTTATATAAATATATAGATAAAATGATTGGGGAAAAGATATGGATTGGTTAGAGAAAATACTAGAAAGATACATAAACTACGCTTAACATATAATAAAAGTATTCTCGGGATTTGAACAACAAATATTCACCAAGTAATCATGCTTTAGATAAAGACTTTCATCAAAATAACAAGGATGGTTCATTAGGCTTACACTACTTCTCACGGTCAAGACAGTAGCGTTGTACCCTTCGCTAATTATTCCCTATCTCTTTGAGATTTCCGTTTACGGTATTCCCGCCCTGTCACAAACGGGCATTCCGGCTTATCTCTAGATGGCATAGTTAGTAAGAATCCATTAAAGTTCGCAAATCAACGTACTTTCCATTCAAGGAACATCCCTAGGCCATTGAACTACTCTCGTGATCAATGAAACCTAGTTCCTTTATATGGTTCCGTCAATCGAGATTTTCCGCTAGGTACTTCTCTCGATTAACTAGGGTTCTACAAATATGAACGTCTTTATATTTGCAGTCAATTAAGAATAATATGAAGAAATTGTTTTAAGATGAAAGTGCCAAGATTCAAGAATGATACGCTAAGTTGTGCTAACTACTCATGGGTGAAGGCCTAGCACATGTATTTTAAGACTTACCGGCCTATCTCTCGAGGATCCGGTTTAGTGTAATCCCGTTCGTCACGCGGGTATCCGATTCACCTCTCGAGGGTACCGTATAAATCAAAATCCATTAAGTCTAATTTATTCTCACGTATTCTCCACTAAAGGATCATCCCTAGGTCTTTAAACTACGCTTGTGATTATTGATCTAGTTCAATTCTTAGGGTTCTGCTAATCAATGTTTTTCATTTGATCAACTAAGGTTATACAACTAAGGACGTCTCCCTATTTGTAGGCATTTAAGATTAATAAGAAGAGAATTGAAATGACATGTAAAAGAAGCATAAATATAAATTATTGAGTTTCCAACTCCGAGAAATGGAGGATTACTCAAACCATTGAAATCATAATAAAAGGCTAAGAGATAAGAATAGAAATAAAAGTAAGAGAAGAGATACTTATTCTTATAAAGAGGAGACAATGGTTGGAAATAACCTTGTATTGCATTCACAATCTTCAAAAGTATACAAGGACTTGTCACGAATCATTGATACACTTTGAATATTGTGTATAAATTGCTAGAGTATTTTTGCTATCTATTCTAAGTATGATCTGATCCTTCCGGATGATCTAAACTGAGTACAAAGGGGTCCTATTTATAGCCAATTTGGCTGGGGGACATGACTTTTGCAAAAAGGCACCTGTTGGCTGATAGGTGATGTGCTCAGCCGAGTCAAGGAAAGTGCTCGGCTGAGCAGAACTTCTTTGACCGGTCACAACTCTTGTAAAAGGCACCTTTTGGCTGATAAGGGGGATGCTCGGCCGAATCAAGGAACCTGCTCGGCTGAGCAGAATCTCTTTGACTGGTCTTCAGCAATTTTTCATTTCTGGTCCCTCTATTTACAAGGCTTTTGCTCTGAACCCTTTATACTTCGTAAAAATGACCTAAAAACCTGTAAAATCACATGAAATACCAATCAAGCATAAAATCGAAGATATATACAAAAAGAGGCTAATTTATACTTAATTGGTACAAATTTAAGATAAATAATATAATAAAAACACTATAAAAGACTGTACAATAATCACTTATCAAATTCCCCCACACTTAAATTCTTGCTTGTCCCCAAGCAAGTTTTAGGATAAAAAGGTAGAGATGGAGAAGTAGGTAAAATGGCAAAGAAAAGAATATAGAGGATCCCTCAGAAAAATAATTTTTTACAAGACTAATTGCTTCGGAAGATTTTCCTTTTATCATCCATTCATATTCTTTATAATAATATTAAAAGAGTATTTAGAAAGAGAATAAGAAGACATTTTAGGGAGTAAATATAGAGCAATAAATTGATATAGCATGAATAAAAACTTGACTTAAGTAAAAGACAAATTGCAGCGAAAAATTGAATCCTTGATAAAAACTTGGCATAAGATAAAATTCACTCTTCGAGTGCTTTGTTAAGTAAGAAAAATGATTTATTTATTCATAATTTAAAAGTATTCAAAGGATTCTATATGCATTTTGAATCACAAAGATGGAAATGGAGGATGATAGTGAAAAATTTATCAAGGCTAACAAATTATCTTTACTTTATGCATGTTAAAGTTGCAAAAGACTTAAGTGAACTTGAACCTTTCAAGTAGGATACATTGTGGCCGCGAACCCCATGTTCCTAATACTTAGTTCAAACACACTTATATACTATTTTCATTTGGCAAGAGTGCATCGTCGCCGCGAATGCCCTGCCCCAAGTTACTAAGGAAATAATAGCTTGCTCTTCAAATTTTAGTGACTTTGTCACTTTTGAGAATTAAGATAAAATTTGTTTAGCCTTGATTTTAGTGAAAATGGAAAGATGGATAAGTGAAGGTTGTGATTCAGAAGGATACATATCAAAAGATGAATAACTTTAAAAATAGAAGTCATTGATTTTGAAGTGTACATTAGAATTTTTTTTTCAAACTTCACAAGTTAATAAAGCCAAGTGTTTAATGATTCAAAAAGGCTCAATTAATCAAAGCAAATGCTTTTTTCTTAGAGAAATCTTATTAATGATATATTAATTCATGATTTTCTATTTACTTTCTAAAATATCGCTATATCCTTTTTCTAACAAACTTTTAAGGCGCATAAAATATGAATAAAATGATAAATAGATAAAATTTCAAGGCATGTTAGCAAGTATAGGGATTAAAGCTATATCATCATAGGGATTTTTTTATTTTTTTTAGTACTAATGCATAAAAATAAAAGGAAAGAAATGCAATTAAGTTGAACATAAAGAAAAATAACTAAACTAAAAATGCGAAACAAACTAATAATAAAGAAAAGGATATTACTCAAATGGTGGTGGTGGTGATGCAAAATCTGGCCAATGCTCCGCTCTATTGCTATAGATATTTTTCAAGTCTCCCTCGGGTTTCTCGAACATCTCTTCTCATTCCTTGAACATCCTCTCTTAAACCTTGCACATCTCCCCTCAAATTATGGACATTACCCCTCAAATCATCTACATTTCCCCTCAAATCATTCACATAGCCAAATATTTGATTGTTTTGGGTGAACATTTGTTGGAATTGTTGATAAAATTCGAGTGGCAATTGGTTTGGGAGGGGATGGATTGGTTGGTGTTGTTCCTCTTCATTCCCTTCCTCTTGTCCCATATTAACATCATTATTCTCTTGATCAAAGATATGCGGGAAAAATCAAGTTCCCGATTGACCAATAGCAACTACAGAGAGATTGGGATTCGGCAAAGTAGCGTAGGGTGTTTTATTTGCCCCACCCCCAACAAACCAAGTAAAACTTCCTTTGTTCAACCTCAGAAATCATATTCATCATCTTTAAAGCTGCAATATCAAGCTTTCTTGATCCTTTAATTGGCACCAAAGCTTCGGGACCTTCCTCGGGAATTGGAATGTACTTATATATTGCAAGGAGGGTTATCATCCCTCCTATATGAATATCACCGGGAAAGTTAGGGGATATGTGATCCCAAAGTCGATCAACAAACAATTTTCCTATATTTATCCCCATATACCCCGTGACAAAGGCCCACAATAAAAATAATTCTTGTCTATTGATCGTCCCCTTATCCTCTCTTGCAAAAATTGTGCAAGCATACATTCTATGGATATAACGAAGGACGGGGTGAACAATTAGGGAGGCTTTGGATGTTTTGGGGAGGAAAGGTGTATGGCCCGTAATTTGCTCCCAAAAGACATCGGCATTGTAATAAGGGGGACGTGTATTTAGGGCGGTTTTATGGTTAGGCCACCCGAGAGTATCATTGATCTCTTCGAGGTCAAGGGTATGGTGTGTGTTTAGCAGCCGGAAACTTAAGACAACATCCTCATATTCCTACCATGTTTCACTGCCAATCATAGTCCTCAATCTTTTGGTCATAGTGCTTAGAAACTCTAGGGTGGGGCTTTCATAAGTTTTTTCCTCAATGTGCAGAAAATCACCACAATTTAGCCCTTGGGGCAAAGCTCTAAGATTATTCGCTAATCATAGGATTCTCATTGTATCAAAGTCTGGGAATTGAGTGGGTTTTATGCTTTTCCCACAAAGTTTAGCAAACCTAGTAGTCTCTGATTCAGTTTGGAAAGTAATGCCCAATGAGTCTAGAGTTGGGGATAAATTAGGACCAGACGTAATATTTTTGCGAGGCCTCTTAGAGGTAGGTGCCTTTCCCTTTGATTTTCTATCCATTTTGAATTCTAAGAGTATAATAGAGCAAAACCCAACAAAATTTTTAATAGATGAGAGAGACATTGTGAGTTTACCTGACGAGAACACCTTGAAAATCTTGATTTCTTGCCTGATTGCTGTTTGAATGCTCCAAAAGAAATCAACTTGATCTTCCAAACTTAGCAATTTTTGAAACTTGGGGAAGAACTTGGGGTTTCGGATTTCTGAAGAAATTGGATAAAATTTTTTGGGTTTTATGGTTGAAAATGTGGTTAGGGGATGAAAATTGGGTGGAGGAATGGTTGTATGGCCGGAATTGATGGTGTAATTGGAGGTTTTAGGGTGATGGGGGGCGGATATTTTGAAGGTTTTAGAGAGACAGTGGAGGGGTTTAGGGTGGTGAAGTGAGGGGTCACCAGCCAAGATCCTCGTTTTGACCAAAAAAAATTTGAAACCGAGCATGGGCCTTGCCTCGGCCGAGCATCAGCCTCCCGTTAAGACAAGTTTCTGCCCCTCCTTGCTCGGCCGAATCAAGAGACTGCTCAGTTGAGCACTTTTGCTATTTTTTTTTAATTTTTTAATTTTTTAATTTTTTTTAACGCATCCATGACGAAATGCACGGTCGAACCAATAGAAGTGTGCGGCCGCTCCACTTGGTTGATTCAACTCAATTTCTTCCGCTCTTGAATGCACGACCGCTCCACTTGGGTATTACTTTCCAAACTGAATCAGAGACTACTAGGTTTGCTAAACTTTGTGGGAAAAGCATAAAACCCACTCAATTCCCAGACTTTGATACAATGAGAATCCTATGATTAGCGAATAATCTTAGAGCTTTGCCCCAAGGGCTAAATTGCGGTGATTTTCTGCACATTGAGGGAAAAACTTATGAAAGTCCCACCCTAGAGTTTCTAAGCACTATGACCAAAAGATCGAGGACTATGATTTGCAGTGAAACTGCACATTGAGGGAAAAACTTATGAAAGTCCCACCCTAGAGTTTCTAAGCACTATGACCAAAAGATCGAGGGCTATGATTTGCAGTGAAACAGGGTAGGAATATGAGGATGTTGTCTTAAGTTTCCGGCTGCTAAACACACACCATACCCTTGACCTCGAAGAGATCAACGATACTCTCGGGTGGCCTAACCATAAAACCCGCCCTAAATACACCTCCCCCTTATTACAATGCCGATGTCTTTTGGGAGCAAATTACGGGCCATACACCTTTCCTCCCCAAAACATCCAAAGCCTCCCTAATTGTTCACCCCGTCCTTCGTTATATCCATAGAATGTATGCTTGCACAATTTTTGCAAGAGAGGATAAGGGGACGATCAATAGACAAGAATTATTTTTATTGTGGGCCTTTGTCACGGGGTATATGGGGATAAATATAGGGAAATGGTTTGTTGATCGACTTTGGGATCACATATCCCCTAACTTTCCCGGTGATATTCATATAGGAGGGATGATAACCCTCCTTGCAATATATAAGTACATTCCAATTCCCGAGGAAGGTCCCGAAGCTTTGGTGCCAATCAAAGGATCAAGAAAGCTTGATATTGCAGCTTTAAAGATGATGAATATGATTTCTGAGGTTGAACAAGGAAGTTTTACTTGGTTTGTTGGTGGTGGGGCAAATAAAACATCCTACGCTACTTTGCCGAATCTCAATCTTTCCGTAGTTGCTATTGATCAATCGGGAACTTGGTTTTTCCCGCGTATCTTTGATCAAAAGAATAATGATGTTAATATGGGGCAAGAGGAAGGGAATGAAGAGGAACAATACCAACCAATCCATCCCCTCCCGAACCAATTGCCACCCGAATTTTATCAACAATTTCAACAAATGTTCACCCAAAACAATCAAATATTTGGCTATGTGAATGATTTGAGGGAAAATGTAGATGATTTGAGGGGTAATGTCCATAATTTGAGGGGAGATGTGCAAGGTTTAAGAGAGGATGTTCAAGGAATGAGAAGAGATGTTCGGGAAACCCGAGGGAGACTTGAAAATATCTATAGCTATAGAGCGGAGCATTGGCTAGATTTTGCACCACCACCACCATTTGAGTAATATCCTTTTCTTTATTATTAGTTTGTTTCGCATTTTTAGTTTAGTTATTTTTCTTTATGGTCAACTTAGTTGCATTTCTTTCCTTTTATTTTTATGCATTAGTACTAAAAAAAAATTAAAAAAATCCCTATGATGATATAGCTTTAATCATTTTATTCATATTTTCTCATTTTATTCATATTTTCTGCGCCTTAAAAGTTTGCTAGAAAAAGGATATAGCGATATTTTAGAAAGTAAATAGAAAATCATGAATTAATATATCATTAATAAGATTTCTCTAAGAAAAAGCATTTGTTTTGATTAATTGAGCCTTTTTGAATCATTAAACACTTGGCTTTATTAACTTGTGAAGTTTGAAAAAAAATTCTAATGTACACTTCAAAATCAATGACTTCTATTTTTAAAGTTATTCATCTTTTGATATGCATCCTTTTGAATCACAACCTTCACTTATCCATCTTTCCATTTTCACTAAAATCAAGGCTAAACAAAATTTTATCTTAATTCTCAAAAGTGACAAAGTCACTAAAATTTGAAGAGCAAGCTATTATTTCCTTAGTAACTTGGGGCACGGCGTTCGCGGCAACGATGCACTCTTACCAAATGGAAATAGTATATAAGTGTGTTTGAACTAAAGTATTAGGAACATGGGATTCGCGGCCACAATGTATCCTGCTTGAAAGGTTCAAGTTCACTTGTCTTTTGCAACTTTAACACGCATAAAATAAAGATAATTTGTTAGCCTTGATAAATTTTCCACTATCATCCTCCATTTCCATCTTTGTGATTCAAAATGCATATAGAATCCTTTGAATAATTTTAATTTGTGAATAAATAAATCATTTTTCTTACTTCACAAAGCACTCGAAGAGTGAATTTTATCTTATGCCATGTTTTTTATCAAGGATTCAATTTTTCGCTGCAATTTGTCTTTTACTTGGTCAAGTTTTTATTCATGCTATATCAATATAATAAAAACACTATAAAAGATTGTACAATAACTACTTATCAAAAGCCTCGATTTTGTTTACGTGTTTGTTCTTCTTTTTCAGGCTATTCAAACATACAGGATAAAACATGCCGCTGGATTTGGGGTGATCCGAACGTTTTTTGCATTATCAACAGTTTTTTTTGCACAAAAACTGTCCCTAAAAGTTTTTTACCAATTTTTTTCGATATTCATTTTATTATCGTAAAACTAAACACGTTTAGGAAGTGGATAATAAGAATATGTATGAATCTTTGCCTTTAAAATGTATAAAAAACACACATTTCAGAGTGTCCCTTAAAATGAATTTAGGACATTCCTCATGTAGTCTGATCAAAATTATCAAATACATCTGCACTGCATTTACATCATGTTTCTTTGCTCTGATATTTTATTTTATTTGCACTTGCAATAACAGGAATCATGAAGCTGAGCAACAGGAGTATTAGTTTTTGTGATGGTATGATGTATATACTAACCAAGCATCATCCTCGATAATCGTTAGGGTTTCAACCCTCTACTCGCCTTCTGGCGTGGGACGTCGTAAAAAAAGTGTGTTAGCTCTTGATAACAGACAATCCGTCTCTTAATTAAGTAACGCAGCTGTTTGGAAAATTGGTTTCCCTAACAATGGTGGTTCGCTAGTTGAATTGGTGCAGCAAGAAGTCAGTGGCGTTACTAAAATCACCGCGGGGAATAAGAATTTCCAGTAACTACTTATGCATCCTTCTATCTTTCTATTACCCCTTTTTTGAATTTACAGCAAAATTTGTCTCACTTTTTACAAGTGTGGTTTTTAAGTAAAATGGTCAGATATTTTTTTAATTGGACTTGTAGCATACTTTATAATTTTTTTATTTTTTTATTTTTTTATTTTTTGGAAATATTTGGTATGAAAACTAGATGTATTGAATTGTTCTGCTGGTAATAACGATATTCATGTAAGTGTCACATTAGTTGATATGAAATTAGACGGATTGCTGAGAAGAAATCTGTCAATGTTTGCTCCTCAAGTGGAAAACTTCTCTTTCTCTCCGTCCAAAAATAAATATCGCACAGATCACCCACATGTGACAAACACTCGGGCACAATAACGCATGTTCTCTACTTTGCTTCTAACCAACGGGAGTTGAACTTGGGGCCTCCACTATATGGAGGGTCTTTAACCCCGGATACCACTGGAACTATTGCTTGTTGGTAATTTAATTGAATTTTGATCAACATATAATGTAAATTATTTATCTTCATGTAAAAAATAATTTTTTATAATTTTTTGTTGAAAGTTAACAAAATAAATTGGAAATGCGGTAGATATTTACTTTGGATGTCTATAATTTGACTCCAAACGCAACATTTAATCGAATATTGTTAGAGATTAGCCAGAAAATATTGTCGATCAAAGTAGGTTAGTTCAAAATGGGGATGCAGTGCAATTTATCTGTTTTTATGTACAGAAAATTTTGGGGGAAACTAGTTTCCCCAAATATTATAAAAAGTCTTGTTTTTTATTTAAAAAAAAAATTGTACGTGCCTTTGTTTCGGTTTTTAAAACAAGACTTTTTATAATGTTAGATAGAAACTAGTTTCCCCCAAAACCTACTCTTTTATGTAAATGTTTAATTTTGACTTTTTTGACAGTTGAATACTACCTTATTTTTAGGGGTGTGCTCGATCCGATTTGGTTTGATTTTAGGCTAAAATCGAAACCGAACCGAAAGATATAGGTTTTTGTATTTTAAAACCATTAAGCTTCGATTTTATTCGGTTTCGGTTTTATTCGGTTTCGGTTTGGTGTCGGTTTGGTTCGGTGTTGTTCGGTTTCAACAAGATGAGAAGAACATGCATATATTGATATGGTTGAATTATGATAGTTACATTCAGCAAGATGAAATTTACTAATCCCTCATTAACAAAGCAAGATGAGAAAATGCAATACTAAAGTACTTAAGATTTTCATGACAAATTTAATTGTTCCACCTGTCACTACAAATAACAGTTAAACTACCGTAAGCATAATTTTAACTTCAAAGCAAGATGAGAAGATAAAATTTATATATATATTAAAATGACACGTCATTTTAATAATATCGGTTCGGTTCGGTTTTATCGGCTCGGTTTTTCATTTGAAACCAAAACCGAAACCGAAAGTTTCGATTTTTAAATGGTTAAAACCATTAACATTTCGGTTTTGTCGATTTCGGTTTTTTCGGTACAATTTTTTCGATTTTTCGATTTTGTTGCACACCCCTACTTATTTTTATGGGTCATCTGTCCCATGACTCCCACACACATATATAACCTATTATATGTTGGGTAAAAAAATAGGAGTGTATTTAAAAAATAGCTTTCAATAATAAAATAATAATTAAGAGAACAGAAAAATTATTTTATAAAAATAAATAAGTCGAGGCAAGAGTTTAACTCTTTTTCGTAAGACAATATTGCTCCGTGTATTAGTGCTCACGGTATTCGGCAATTATCTCCAAGATACAACGACTTTCTAAATTTCATAATGCAACACAACAATTCTGAAACTTTCGGGTGAAATACTAAACATTTAGGATCTTCTTTTACTCGAATGCAAGGACTTTGAATGCTAGGATGCTTTTGATAATTAGAGAATGTTTTAGATGTTTTCAGAATGACTGGAATGAGGAGGAGGAAGTACTTTATATAGATTTTGAAGAGTTAGGGTTCCTTTTGGGAATAATCACAATTGACACTTACTGATTCTCTAGGTATATAATGTTGGAAAATAGTGTGTTTTTGAAGAAAATTATGGTTTATTTTTTAAAGGGTAATTTTGTCAAATTACTTAATTGTTTATGAGTTTGTGTTCTACTCCATGAGAACAAGAAATCAAATATTTATTTGTCCAAAATGGTTGTTGGATGAATAAGATATGAATGCTCAAAGTATGTGGGTTGGAAAGAAAGTTATCCCACATTGCTAAGGAAATGAAGTTATCTCACATTGGTTGAGATATAAAGGCTCAAAGTAAAAGGAAAGTGGTTTTATCCCACATTGGAAAGGAATTGAATTTGGTGCTAGTATAAAGACTTGAGCATTAGAGTAGTGTTCAAGATTATGTAGCATAGAGGCTCTCTCTCGAAGGGGGTGCAAATCAAGTTTCAATTTGGCTTGCGAGGTGCGTTATCGTGCATGTGTGTGTCCTGCTGACACGAATGTAGCACCGAAATTGCCTACGCATGGCTCGCCCGTGTAGAGCATGACAGAATGTCTAATTTCTGGAACAGGTATGCTCTCCCGAGCAAGGCCTGGGCAGAAGTTTCTGGACAACCATGCTCGGTCGAGCAGTTATGTCTGTATTGATTTCGAAAGTGTAACAGCCGAGTAATTAGTATCAAATCTGAAACCGAATATTAATGGTGCTTAATATTTCGGATTAATGATCAAAATTATTAGTAATAATTCTCGGATTAATGTTTCATGTCGATTTTGATTCTTGGCTGGCTATGTAAGGGAGTATTGACAAAGGTTGTTTATAATATGAACAACACCACAAGAGAGAAAACACCTAGCAACTTCAATCCTCCTCCATTCCATTTGTTGCATCTTATTACTCTTTCTTTGGCCTCCTAGCATCCGTAGTAATAAAGAGGTGATACTGTCCAAGCTCGGTTTAGCTCGCCGGGATACTTAGGTGCAAAGTGCCCCCGGTCCGCACGTTCTATCCTGGGAGACAAGCGTCCCAACAAAGCTCAAGCACACTCGGTGAGGGGACGAATATGTCTTAAGGAGACAGTGAATTTCATTGGGCTCGTGCAACAACAACAACTATCCTTTTGTTTGTATTTTCAGTTTATTAATTTATGTATTTTACATTATTTCTGTTATCTTTTCCTCTGCAAATTTGTAACAATCTTAAGACATATTCCCTATCAGAAGGAGTCGATTACAGATCCTTTTAAACTGTTGATACTAACTAAGTTGTTGTGTTTCAGATGGTGACTGATACCAACACTATGGAGACCCAAACTGGAAACGGAATTGGCTCAACTATTGTGACTAACCCTCCAACGATCCATATCCCGACCCCTCATGCTGAAAAGGCTGAGAAGTTTGTTGGCCACGATTTTAAGCGTTGGCAACAAAAGATGCATTTCTATTTCACTACCTTGAATTTGGCTAAATATCTGAAAGAGGGTATGCCAAAGGTGAGTGAGAATGAAACAGATGTTACAACCTTGGCTGCAGTTGAAACATGGAAACATGGGGAATACTTGTGCAGAAATTATGTCCTCAATTCGCTTTCAGATTCTCTTTATAATGTGTTCAATGAAAAGAAATCTGCAAAGGAATTATGGGGTTCTTTGGAACACAAATATAAGATTGAGGATGCGGGAATAAAGAAGTTCATTGTTTCCCGTTTCCTTGATTTTAAGATGGTGGACAGCAAAAGTGTGAAATCTCAAGTTGATGAGCTTCAAACCATTTTGCATAAGATTCATGTCGAGGGTATGGTGATAAGTGAAAGCTTCCAAGTGGCTGCAATCATTGAAAAATTGCCTCCATCTTGGAATGATTTCAAGAACTACCTTAAGCATAAGCGAAAGGAAATAGATGTTGAAGGGATAATTCTTCGATTGAGTATTGAAGAGAACAATAGAGCCGCTGAGAAAAAGTTTGTTTCTAGTGTAGCTAAGGCTAATATGGTTGAGCATGGTCAAAGCTCCAAAGGCAAAGGCTTTGGTAAGGGAAAAGGGAAGGTTGTGTCAACCTCAAAGCGTTCCCACTTAGGACCAAAGGGTGGTGTTTCCAAGAAAAAGCTCTTAGGAACTTGTTATAATTGTGGTGGAGAAGGCCACAAGGCTAATGCTTGCAAGTTTCCCAAGAAGGCTCGTGAGGTAAACATGGTGGAAGGCTAGGGACGTGTCCGAAATGCACCTCGCAACTGTGATTTTCGAGGTGAATTTGGTGGGTTCAAACCCAAATCAATGGTGGATTTACACCGGTGCTACTAGACATGTGCGCTCCAACAAAGACATGTTTAGTACTCTTGTTGCTAAGGATGGCGAGAAGCTATTCATGGGAAATTCAGCCACTTCCGAAATCAAAGGTGAAGGGAAAGTGGTCTTGAAGATGACATCCGAGAAGGAGTTGACTCTCAACAACGTGCTTTATGTGCCCGATATCCGAAAGAACTTGGTGTCTAGATCGCTTTTAATAAAGCATGATTTTCGTATTGTGTTTGAGTCCAATGTAGTCACTTTATCTAAGAGTGGAATGTTTGTAGAAAAAGGTTATGTCAATGATGGTTTGTTCAAGCTAAGTGTAATGGTGGTTAAGCCAAAAGATGATGAAATGACTATCTCTTCCGTTTACTTGCTTGAGTCATCTAATTTGTGGCATGCTAGACTTGGTCATGTTAATTTTGATTCTATACGTCGTTTGACAAAATCAAATTCTATTCCAAAGTTTAAAGTTGATTGGAAACAAAAATGTGAAACTTGTGTAGAAGCAAAATTAACAAGAAAATCATTCCATTCAGTTGAAAGAAATAGTGAACCACTTGAATTGGTTCACACGGACTTATGTGACTATAAATCGACACAATCACGGGGCGACAATAAGTACTTCGTGACTTTTATAGATGATGGCACAAAGTATTGCTATGTGTATCTTCTAAAAAGTAAAGATGAAGTTATAGAGAAGTTTACTCTCTATAAAAACGAAGTTGAGAATCAATTAAGCTGGAAAATTAAGGTGCTAAGAAGTGATAAAGGTGGTGAATATGAATCTCCATTTGAAGCAATATGTTTTCAAAGTGGAATTAAACACACAACCTCGGCACCTTATATATCCCAACAAAACGGTGTTGCCGAAAGGAAAAATCGGACATTAAAAGAAATGATGAATGCCATGTTATTGAGTTCGAGATTACCGGATAACATGTGGGGGGAAGCCGTGTTGTCGGCTAACTATGTGTTAAACAAAATACCCCTAAAGAAACAAGACAAAACTCCTTATGAACTATGGCATGAAGAGTGCCAAGTTACAAAAACTTGAGAGTGTGGGAGTGTCTTGCAAAGGTAGCCATATCTCCACCTAAAAAGGTGAAGATTGGACCTAAAACTGTTGATTGCATATTTATTGAATATGCACATAATAGTAGTGCTTATAGATTTCTTGTGTATGATTCAAAAATTTAAGCTATACTCCCTCCGTCCCACTATACTAGACACCCAAGGGGTGGGTTCAAAAACCAAGGAAAAAGAATAAAATAAAAAAAATGTGTGGTGAAAAATGAAGAGAGAGAATGAGTGGGGTAAATAGTAGTGTTGGTTGAATAAATGTGTGGTAGAAAATAAAGAGAGAGAATGAGTGGTGGGGTAGAGTGAATATAAAAATATAAAAACTTGATTATTTTTGGAAGGTGTCAAGTATAGTGGGACGGCCCAAAATGGAAAGAAGTGTCAAGTATAGTGGGACGGAGGGAGTACACAAAAATACTATAATGGAATTTGTAAACGTGTCTTTCTTTGAGAATATATTCCCGTGTAAGTTAAGAAATGAGGCAAGCACATCGACTAGGGTTATATATTCAATAGAAGAAGAACACATTCAAGATAAAAGTGAAGAAGAAGAGGTGGAACCTCGACGGAGCAAAAGAGCTAGGATTGAAAAATCCCATGGTCCGGAATTTCTAACCTATATGGTAGAAAGTGAACCACAAAGTTACAAAGAAGCTGTTAGCTCTTCTGAATGACCTTTGTGGAAGGAAGCAATAAAAAGTGAAATTGATTCCATTTTGCAAAATCACACATGGGAATTAGTGGACCTTCCTTCGGGAAGCAAACCACTAGGATATAAGTGGATTTTCAAAAAGAAAATGAAGGCGGACGGAACAATTGATAAGTATAAGGCCCGACTTATAATTAAAGGTTACAGACAAAAAGAAGTCCTAGACTATTTTGACACGTATTCTCCCGTCACGAGAATGACGTCAATAAGAGTTGTACTTGCAATTGCGGCGTTGGGGAATCTTAAAATACATCAAATGGATGTAAAAACAGCCTTTTTAAATGGAGATTTAGAAGAGGAGATTTACATGGAACAATCTGAGGGGTTTGTTGCACATGGACAAGAAAAAAAGGTGTGCAAATTAGTAAATTTATTATATGGCTTGAAACAAGCACCAAAAAAATGGCACCAAAAATTTAATAATGTCATGATACAAAGTGGATTTAAAATAAACGAGTGTGACAAATGTGTCTATACTAAAACCACGGAAAATGGCTAGGTCATTTTGTGTCTTTATGTAGACGATATGCTTATCATAGGGAGTTGTGATAAGATAATCAAATCCACGAAAGGCATGTTGAATTTGAAGTTTGACATGAAAGATATGAGACTTGCGGACGTAATCCTTGGAGTTAAAATTTCTAGAATATCCAATGGACTTGTACTAAGTCAATCTCATTATGTGAATAAAATTCTTGAGAAATTTAGCAAGGATGACAATGGAATAGCGAGTACTCCAATTGACCCAATTCTTCATCTTTCAAAGAATAGAGATGAACTGGTGTCTCAATTAGAGTATTCGAGAATTATTGGAAGTCTAATTATTTGATGAGTTGTACTAGGCCGGATATTGCTTATACCGTTAGCAAATTAAGCCGGTACACAAGTAATCCTAGAACAAATCATTGGAAGGGTATAGTAAGAGTACTAAGGTACTTAAGATATACTCGTGATTTTGGATTACATTACACGAGACATCCAGCGGTGATAGAAGGATATAGTGATGCTAATTGGATATCAGATATCAAAGACTCAAGGTCTACAAGTAGATATTTATTCACATTAGCAGGTGCAGCTATATCATGAAAATCTTCTAAGCAAACTGTTATAGCCATATCAACCATGGAATCTGAGTTTATAGCACTAGATAAATGTGGTGAAGAAGCCGAATGGCTACACCAATTTCTAGAAGATATTCCAAGATGGGAAAAGCCCGTGCCATCAATTTTTATACATTGCGATAGCCAATCTGTGATTGGTAGGGCGCAAAATCATATGTATAATGGTAAGTCTAGACATATACGTCGAAGACATAATACCATTAAACAACTACTTGCAACTGGCACCATATCTATTGACTATGTAAGGTCAAAAGATAATTTGGCGGATCCGCTAACCAAAGGGTTAAGTAAAGGGATAACCTAACTGTTAAAATACTTGTAGCGTCACTGTGGGGGTCAACCCCATACTCATTCGTTAAAGTGACATCCCGAGATGAATGAGGTTAAGCCTATGGATTTTAATGATTCTTATGCGAAGTAAAACGGGTTACTTAAAAGAATCATCTATGTGAGAAAGAAGTAGAGGCCGCTTCGAGGAGAATTGTGTGAGGCTCAATTCTTAGACCTTCTCACAGAACCAGGCATTGTGATCCAGGGCTATTAATGGACAAAACTATAAGAGCTGAATTGTGTTAGGGAGATACCTGTGTAAAGTATATGATCGGCTACACAAAAAGCTAGCAGTTCAAGGACACCGCGTCTACTGATTAGCGAGTAGAGTAAATATACTTTTACAAGGGAAGGTTCAAAGGGCAAACCCCTACCTATCCTATACAGATTTTCGACTGTCGGACTTTATCACCTATCCTCATGAATTTTCTTAATGTGGGGGATTGTTGGAAAATAGTGTGTTTTTGAAGGAAATTATAGTTTATTTCTTAAAGGGTAATATTGTCATATTACTTAATTGTTTATGAGTTTGTGTTCTACTTCATGAGAACAAGAAATCAAATATTTATTTGTCCAAAATGGTTGTTGGATGAATAAGATATGAATGTTCAAAGTATGTGGGTTGGAAAGAAAGTTATCCCACATTGCTAAGGAAATGAAGTTATCTCACATTGGTTGAGATATAAAGGCTCAAAGTAAAAGGAAAGTGGTGTTATCCCACATTGGAAAAGAATTGAACTTGGTGCTAGTATAAAGATTTGAGCATTAGAGTAATGTTCAAGATTATGTAGCATAGAGGCTCTCTCTCGAGCACATGTGCGCAGGGGGGTGCAAATCAAGTTCCAATTTGACTTGCGAGGTGCGTACTCGTGCATGTGCACGTCCTCCGGACACGAATGTAGCACCAAAATTGCCTATGCAGACAAGCCAACCTTTTACTAATATTTTTTATTTTGTAAATCAAAATAAAGCCAAGCTTTGACTGATATGCTCGGCCGAGCCAGTTGGTGCCTCGCCCGAGCAAGACCTGGGCAGAAGTTTCTGGACAACCATGCTCGGCCGAGCAGTTATGTCTGTATTGATTTCGAAAGTGTAAAGCCGAGTAATTAGTATCAAATCTGAAACCGAATATTAATGGTGCTTAATATTTCGGATTAATGACCAAAATTATTAGTAATAATTCTCGGATTAATGTTTCATGTCGGTTTTGATTCTTGTCTGGGTATATAAGGGAGTATTGACAAAGGTTGTTTATAATATGAACAACACCTAGCAACTTCAATCCTCGTCCATTCCATTTGTTGCATCTTGTTACTCTTTCTTTGGCCTCCTAGCATCCGTAGTAATCAAGAGGTGATACTGTCCAAGCTCGGTTCAACTCGTCGGGATGCTTAGGTGCAAAGTATCCCCGGTCTGCACGTTCTGTCCTGGGAGACAAGTGTCCCAACAAAGCTCAAGCACACTCGGTGAGAGGACGAATATGTCTTAAGGAGACAGTGAATTTCATTGGGCTCGTGCAACAACAACAACTATCCTTTTATTTGTATTTTCAGTTTATTAATTTATGTATTTTACATTATTTCTGTAATGTTTTCCTCTGCAAGTTTGTAACATATAATTATATGTTTGAAATTATATATTAGTATAAGAATTTATTTTCACGCTTTTAAACTACTTGTTTACTAATTTGAACATCAAATGTGTTTTTTTGTCTTATAATTCTTACTTTTGGGGTTTTAATCGGGTAAGTTGCTATTACATGTGGAATTGCGACATTTATTTAATGCAAAGTTCGTGTTCATAATGTGTTTAAGCTTTGATTAATATATTTTACATATATTAGTTTACTATTTTTTGTTATATTTTACCGCCTTACTCGCCTTTCAACCTTCTCGCGTTTTGCCTTTTCTCGGAACCTCTCACCCGCCTCTTGCCTGTTGCCTTTAACAACTATGTTTTCGTGCAAAGCAATATCTATGTAATGCAAGTGTGGCAAATGGAGTTTATTATGCTTTAGGAGCATGATTGCATCCTGGGTTGTTAGTTCGGTTTCACAGTTTTAAATCGCGGTTCGGTCTTAAACGGTTTGGTTCGATTTGGCTCGGTTCGATTTAGGAGTGCCAAACCCCAAGCTGAGCTGAACCACATGGTTTGTTAATTTCTCAAACCGAGCTAAACCACTTATGTCTAACAATCGAACCAAACCACACGGTTTGACTCGATTCGACTCCAAACCGCGGTTTGAACCAAACCGCTGCCACCCCTACTTACTGGATTAAGCATCGTTAAATCATATTCTGATAGAGGGTTCAGATCTACTGAATCGGCCCATCAATCCTGACTCGACCGATCGAGGAGGCGCGGTTCGTCCAACCTATCCGCCATCGAACCTTCCAGAAGAATCCAAATATGGTTTTTCCATTCTCATTCCTCTTCATTTAACAACATTAAATTGCACAATTTATTAATTGATTTCTCATTTACTTAAAATTGGTTGAGAAAATAAATATACAATCTTAATTTACTCTAGATCTAGATATAGACTAAATATTAGCATCTTATTTTCATTTTTATAAAAATTAATTTTTTTTTGAAACTTGATCAAATATTGGTCAAACACCAATATTACAACCAGTTCCCAACACCATAAATCTAGTAACTGTCGCTTAATCAATAAAATAAATCAAAAATACATAATTAAAATATTAAAAATTATAAAATGATAATTTAGCCCCTCAAGACGAGACAATTACTTAAAAAACTAATTTAAAATCAATTTCTTAATTTACATGCTTGATCATATGCTACTTTTCTTGAAATGGATGGAGTAGCATATACTCCCTCCGTCCCGGCAGAAGTGTCACCATTTTTAGTTTGGCACGCAAATTAAGGAAATATGTGGGAAGAAAAAATGTTGTGAGTGTAATTTAAAAATAGGAGAGAGAATTAGTGGAGGAAATAGTGAATTTAAAAAGTGTTGTGAGTTTAGAGGAGAGAGAATTAGTGGAGGGAATAGTGGATGAGATAATAGAATATTAATAAAACATTTCCTTTTTAGGAAAGGTGACGCTTCAAACGGGACGCCATTTTGGGTAAAAAGTGACACTTCTAGTGAGACGGAGGGAGTATACAAGTACATTTACATCCATCTTAATTTCTTATTTTAATTGCTTGTTATATATGACCATAAATAAATGATAAAAGTAGAAACTCTTTTTTACTTTTTTACCATGAATTATTTGTATCACTCTTTCGTCATATATTTATTTTTAAGTGACATTTTGAAAAAAATTTAACTTTTAAAAAGATTTAGTAGCAAAGGTGCATTAGTAGTGCAGTAATCTATAACTATATAATGGCTGAAGTGAATAAGGATTCTTTCCTAAAACAGAAATTTGGGCGGGAAAAATGAAATCTAAATATGGAAATAAAAATGCTTCGTATTCCTAAACTGTGTAATTAATACTAACCTGATTCACCATTAAGTTAACAAGCATGTTGTCTCGAATTTCTAATGAACATTTAATATAATTTCTACTTAAAAACAGTTCCTAATAATTATATACTTATTACAACTCCAATTCGAAAATGAAAGAAGGCAACAATTGCTTACAGTCCCTTAATTATTTTTACAGTCCCAGGCAATAAAAAATTAAAATATGTAAATAAGAATTGAAGTCCAATCGTTTTACATCACATATAAATAGTACACAGTTCCATTTCAAATTTGTTCTTTTCTCTTCTTCTTTTACTTCTCTCTCTTCTTCTTCATTCATCTTCATTCAACAATGTCTGTTCCTGCATCACTATTAAAAGACCTTCGTAGGGAAAGATCTGACTGGGTTATCAATGTTCGTGTGGCTAGGAAGTACAAAGTTCAAGTTAGAGAAGGTGTGAAGATACCTGAAAGTTTCGAGTTAATTCTTGTGGATTCAGAGGTAAGTTACACATTTTGTTATATGCAAAGATGTAGTCTCAGTTGAAGAACTCTTTCTTTCTACATCATCTTATGAAACTTTTTTTTTATATTTCAGGGTGCAAGGATTCAAGCAACAATTCCCAAAATGTTTATGCATAAATATGGTCCTAAAATGAATGAATGTGCGTATATTACATTTCTAATTTCGGTGTGGTTGAAAACGGGGAAAAGTATCGACATTACGAACATCCTTTGAAAATCATCTTCTTTAACAAGATCGATATTTATTCGATTACGGGCTTAAGTTTCCCAAAAAAGGTTTTTTCCCTAATGTCTTTTCCAGATTTACTAGCTTTAACGGATGTTGATGATTGTGGCTTGATAGGTATTTATATTTCTTATTTTAACTATTTTTTATCCAGTCCCTTTTTTTTTTTCTACATTAATTTTTTAAATTTAACCTTTTCTTAGATGTTGTTGGGAGATTGGTCAGAAAAAGCAAAGTGAAACATATTCACAACCAACGTACAAGTCCAGGTGAAAAGTTAATAGAAGTCGTATTGGAGGACATTGGGTAATTACTTATTTCATTTGAAGTATATATGTTTCACAGTTTGATGTACTATTTGTAATTTTTTTTGTTCCTTTATTGACAAATTTTTTTTTTCCCAGGAACAACTCTTTAAACTGTACTCTTTGGGGTGATTATGCTGATGAGATGTTTAGTCTCATTGAAACATGTGGTGATTCTCCTTTGATTGTTTTGATTCAGTTGTGTAAACCAAAAAGTTATGATGGTAATGTATTCTATACCATATTGTTCTATAGTATAAATTATCTCATCATTATTCTGATGTGAATATAACTAACTATTATTATTATATGATATGATTTTAGGTAAAATTTCAATCTCAAATGCATTTTTTGCTACTAAACTACATGTTGATCCTATTGTTCCAGAAATTGCTGAACTGAAAAGGTAGTAAATTTGTTCATTGATTATTTTTTTATTTACCTTTTCATCTTTTATATTAATATTCTAATGTGCTAATATGCTAATATATTTTCTCTTCCAAATTTCATAGTTTGTTTGCAGTTGAATCTGGATCTTCTCATAAGATCAGTCAAATTGAGTCATCTAATGCTTATTCCAGTTATGATGAACTTGAAAGTGGTTTGGCTAACGTTTTGACTGTAGCTGATCTTCTGGAATGCAAGGAGGTTTTTTTTTAAATAATTTTGCTCTTTTATTTCTGTTTCCTGTTCATGTTTAAAGGAATTCGTATCTTCATTCATTTCTTTTTATATTTTGAAGGAAGGATACTTTTGGGTGATAGGTCAAATTTCTGAAGTATTTGTTGATGGATGTTGGTCTTTTATTAGTTGTAAGGTTTGTAGCTTAAAAAATGCTTTAAGTACAATTCTTATATCTAGGTTAACTTGACTCTTTGAATTCCACTCCCATAATCACTTGACTCCTTTATATAAGTGTATATCACAGTCTAGGAATAGTTTTTTACTAAACTCCAATCAGTTATAAAATTCTATTATCTTACAAAAAACAAACTGCAATATTAAGTATTACAATAGAAATGAAGATCACAAAGTCAATGATAATATGCAAGAAGAGGAAGTCTGAAAATGATGATACTGGTATGTCCTATATTTTTTCCATTTTTTTATTTTTTTCACAAATAAAAAACTATATTTTTACCATTTTCTATTATCATTTCACCTCTTATTTGTTTAGTTCTCTACGAAGTTTAAGAGGATGAAGATTATACTACAAATTCCAAGTTTATTTTTTATTTTTCTATCTCTCGCTTTTTTCATTATAATCGGTTATTTCTAAAAATAATTACGTTTTAATACTAGATTGCTATTAAATTTTTTTGTTAGTACTTTTCTATCTAATTATAATTATAATTACAATAAACATTTATATTTACTTAAGTTATTTAAAAGAGTGTATGTTATTTATACATTAAAAGAGTTTTTGTTAGTTAAACAAATTATATATTTTAAACAGTGTTTACCATTCACTGAACATTAATATTTCTCTCGTGTTATTTATTAATTAAATAGAAGTCTGCAAATTTAATAAATGCATCATAGGTTAGTAACTCTATAGAAAGCAACTAGGTCTACATGTGTAATGATTACTCAAGTTTCCAAGATGTAATCCTTATATTAATGACAGATATCTTTACATTATTAACCTACAGCCGCTATTAGTGTATTTAATGTATGTATTTGGCTTTAATGTTCACCATTTCCCTATAACAGGTTGTTGGTAATTAATCTTTACTCATCAATATGGATTTGGTCATTTTTTGGGTATATATATGTATCTACCCTTCCAATACCATCCCTTATATAATTCCATCCTTAGTTGTTCTCTAGAAATGCAAAATGTGTGATGAAAATGGCTCCTCTTCTGAAGAAATTGATTCGACACCGAGGAGCGTAATCATGCATTCTCGAAACCACTAAGAAGCTTCACTTTGGGCACATTCGTATACCAAACTATAACATGCACGCTTCTAAAATGTCCTACGTATGCCCATTCAAGCCTTGCAGATCGGTCGTAAGTTGCGACGTATGGGTCACAACTCATCTGTTAAAGACGCTATCGATGCTAGCAGTCATCTAATTTTTCTAATGCATCTAGGGAGAGCATAGAGCCTTAGCCGAATACTTTAGGAACATCCTAGAGTTATTTGGTTCTCTTGATCCCCCTCTTTGTAAAAAGAATGATTTGAAGAAGAAACCTTTTGATAAGGGTGATGGTGGCCGTGGTGGTGGGGCATCCGTTGGCTCTTATGGTGGGGAGGGTGGTTCTTTTGTTCACTAAATCAAGTTTTATTTTCTCGTTTCTCGTATTTCTTTTTTGTTTTATGTCGGTTTGTATTTTTTTTTCTATTTATGTTTAATATATATATTAGACTTTTGTCCTTTTCTCTTATCAATTTTTATTTTTATTAGTTTCATTACATACAGTAAGCTTTTAGTTATCCTAAATAAGGGTTTCATTTATTTGTCAAAATTTCCTATTTTAAAGCAAATACATTCCCAATAAATTCGTATCAAAAATTTGGGGTTCATTTTCTGAATACACCACAATCATGAAGATATTATTTATAATCATTAGACAACAAAATCAATTTGAAAAAAAAAGGATTTTAAAATTACATCATAACAATGTTTCTTGCAGTCTTCGATCAATAATTCTTATATTTTATAAAAAAAGTAGCAAACTTGATTCAAAGTATTAGACCTAAAACAGATGGAAGTAATAAAAATATATTGAAGACGACTCTTTATTAAAAATATGTGACCTAAATCAAAGTTCAAGTATTAAAATTACAATTAAAAAGTAAATTAAAAAGTAAATTTATTAGTAGATATAAGAAATGTTACCTTAGAAATCAAAGAACTGATTTTTGAGTAAAAAAAAATGGAGTCGTAAACTGAATTGTGTCTTCAAAAGGAGAAGCAGGCGTAAACAATCACCCTCGATCTTGGTCCCAACCCTTAAAATTACAATTAAAAAGTGAATTAAAAAGTAATTTTATTGGTAGATCTAAGAAATTTTACCTTCGAAATCAAAGAACCGAATTTGGTATCAAAAAAATGGAGTCTTAAACAATAACCCCTTGATTCAAAAAATATTTGACATAAATCGATTCAAGTATTAAAATTACAATCAAAAAGTAAATTGATAAGTAGTTCTTAGAAATTATACCTTCGAAATATTGGGAACCGAATTTTGGAAGAGAAGGAGAAGCGTGCGTAAACAATCACCCTCGATCTTATCAATCAACCCTTGATTATCCATAATCGGAACCTCATTTTCGACGCCCTTCATCGAGTATTGGTTTGGGAACGAAAGGGTATAGGTCGGCGTTGAAATTTAGGGTTTGTTCTGATGGTTCTAAAATCTATTCCGGACGTAGGGAAAATTAGGTTAGTTTATTTGGATTTGGGCTTTTTTAAAATGGGTTGGTTTTTATTTTTGGGTGGGCTTGGGAAAAACAACCGTGTAGTTAAAGTGTGTGTTTATTCCAATCATTTTATTTGGCTTTACAATATTATTGTCTTATAAATTACTCTACTTTTTTTTTTATTATTATTAACAAATTTCCTAGACAATTTTCGTTTCATAGTGTCATTTATATATTAATTAAAGCCAAAAAAATGTACCTATTTTGTGCTTTATTTTGTTGACATATCATTTTTTTTGCGTAAAATAATGTTCAACATAATATAATGCCTGTGGCTTCATCGACAACAAGTTCCCGTCAATCTTCTCAAATCATGCCATTTTCGGATATAACTAATGGTAATGGTACATATTCTTTTTGTCAATATTTATAACACTTATTGACAAAATCATTTATCTTTAATATGACAAAGGGAATGTGGTAAGAAGTAGTATATCAAACAATGGTAATGGAACTACCTGCAAGAAACACCCCTTCGATTCACAAGTATTTAATTTGAAGTCACAAAAATTGAAGATCGCCAATGAATCTCAATTTATTAAAAAACAAAATATCAAGAAAGGGTAACTATTCCTTCCCATTTCTAAATTTTTATCTTTCCCAATGACTTAAAAATTTATTCCCTTTTTTACTTTTTTATAGGGACACCGTCGTCGAAATAATTGACTTGACCAATGATGAAGGATTTTCATTTGTTACACCTACTACTGCTAAGTCAAAAAGCAAAATTGGTAAATATTTCATTATTATTAGTATATTTCAAATTTCTAATTTCATTTGTAATTTTTTTTGTGTTTTTAATTTTTTTTTAAATTCACTTCTAATTTAAAGTTATGTCTTTATACAGATATCGCCTCCGATCAGTCCATTGTTTTTAATTCTACTCCTCGAGAAAAGCCTTCAAAGTCCGTGATTGAACTCGTGATCCAAATAAGAATAGAAAACGAAAGAGTAATTCTGTTTTCCTAATCTTTATCTTTATATAAGAAATTTTATTACATTATTTTTAATTATTTTAATAATATTAATTTTTTCCAATTATTTAGGCTCATTTATTTCCCCGGTTCCATTTAATCTCAATAATTTGGATGATGATAATTATTTTACTGGAGGTACGTTTTACATTATTTATAATATTATGTTCAAAACTATGTTCAATATTATATTTTTTATATTAGTTTTAATAAATATTCTTTTCCCATATAGTTTACATGGATTTTGGTGACCCTTTACACGTATGTTCCCATTGCAATGCAATGTTTTGGTATGCGGAGAGGTTGAATAAACGTTTCAAGTCAACGTTGGCACCAAAGTAGTCTGGTTGTTGTATGCATGGAAAAGTTCAATTACCTCCAATGCCTGAACTTCCGAAGTTATTTAAAGATTTATTATATGGCGATTCTGAGAAAAGTCGACTTTTTAAGTCAAACATTCGATCCTATAATATGATGTTCTCATTTACTTCTATGGGAGGTAAGATTGATCATGGTGTTAATAGGGGAAATAGTCCACCTGTTTTCAAATTATATGGTCAGAACTACCATTACATTGGTGGTTTGATACCAACCGAAGGAACCCTCCTAAATTTGCTCGCTTGTATATTTATGACACGGAGCATGAAGTTGACAATAGAATTCGTTGCATTGGGTATGTCTATAATTTCTAAACTATTTTTGTGTTATTTAATGCATCATTATTTTGTTTTTTTTAATATTTACATTTTCTTATTTAATGAAACAAAATAGGGATGATCAAATTAAGAAGCTTTTGCATGAAGAGATTGTTAATGATTTGAAGAAGATTCTTGATGAGAATAATGTTCTTGTGAAGTCATTTCGAATGGTTCGTGACTCCTTGCACGAAAAAATGAAACCAATTTGAGATCGAAACTAATTGCTAGGCGTAAAACCTGATGGTCGATGCTATGATCTACCAACTAAAGATGATGTTGCATTGTTATTGGTCGGAGATTTCGAGAATTCAATTGGAGAGAGGGATATTGTTATCGAGACTCGACATGTGGTTGCTTCAAAGGATAACCGAGCTTCATCCTTCTTACTTAGGCTTGCAATATCCCTTGCTATTTTTATTTGGACAAGATGGTTATCGAGAATCTATTTTTCTCAGGGATGTCCAAACCGAATCAACAGATGGCAAACGCTATAAATTGAGCATGAGAGAGTACTTTGCTTATAGGATGCATCAAAGAGAGTCGAGTCGATAATATTTTTCATCGAAAGATTGTTTCAACAATACTTAGTTGATACATGGACAATGGTCGAGGCGGGACGTTTGACTTTTATGAGGACACATCAAAAGCAACTACGATGTGAAATGTATAAAGGTTTGGCTGAAGCTCTTGCTAAGGGAGAACATGACCCTTCAACTCGTGGCAAAAGAATATGTTTGCCATCTAGCTTTGTTGGAGGTGCGAGATTCATGATCCAAAATTATCAAGATGCAATGGCAATTTGCGGATGGATTGGTTATCCTAATCTTTTAATTACATTCACATGTAATCCAAAATGGCCTCGAAGTTCAACGATTCCTAAGAAAGAATGGCAAACAACCACAAGATAGGGCGATATTATGTGCCGTATTTTTAAAGCCAAGTTAGATGAATTGATGGATGATCTAGAAAAGAAAGAAATCTTTGGAAAAGTTCTAGCGGTATGAATTTATTTCATCTCTTATTTTCCATTTTATGAATTGAATTTTATATTTTTTAACATAATTTTATTTCTTCTATTATATAAAATTAATGTTACTATCACTTATGTTTTATAATTTCTAATTGTTACAGATTATTTACACAATTGAGTATCGTAAACGTGGTCCGCCACATGTTCATATCATCTTATGGCTTGATCGTAAACCCGATGATTCTACCGTAGATAGAATAGACAAAATAATATCTGTGAGATTCCTGATGAATCTATAGATCCGCAATATTACAATGCTTTGTGAAGGATTTGATGATTCATGGTCCTTGTGGGAAAGGTGGCATAACTCTCCATGCATGGCTAAGGGTCGTTGCACCAAATATTTTTCAAAGAAATTCGTGAGAAGACAATCATTGATGAAGATGGATATGCAATTTACAAGCGCCCGAGAAAATGGTCGTACGGTAGTTGTGAAGGGAGTTAACCTTGACAACAGATATGTAGTCCCTCACAATCGGGTGTTGTTGATGAAATATGGTGCTCATGTCAATGTTGAATGGTGCAATCAGTCAAGGTCTATCAAATATCTTTGCAAATATGTAAGCAAAGGACAAGATAGAGTTCTTGTAACATTTTGTAAGACGCCTAATGATGATGGCGGCAAAGCAATTGTTGATGAGATTAAGAATTACTTAGATTGTAGATTCATATCACCTTGTGAAGCTTCTTGGAGATTGTTGGGTTATGAAATTCATTACGTAAACCCTTCGTTGAAAGACTGTCTTTCCATCTACCGGTGAACAAAATATTGTCTTCCAAGATGATGATGCAATTGACACAGTGCTAGATCGTCCAACTTCACGAGAAAGTATGTTTACTGCATGGATGGAAGCAAATGAAAAATATGGAGATCTAGCAAAGAGTTTGACATATGCTGAGTTCCCTACAAAATTTGTTTGGAATCAGAAAGAAAGAAGGTGGGATCCTAGAAAACGTGGTTTCAAGATTGGTCGTATATTTTTTGTAGCTCCTGGACAAGGTGAATTATATTATTTGAGAACTTTGCTTAATTTTGTGCGCGGTCCAACTTCTTATGAGGAAATTAGACGTGTTGGTAATCAACAACATGGTTCTTTTAGAGATGCATGTTATGCTTTGGGTTTGCTTGATGATGATAAGGAGTACGTTGATGGTATAAAAGAGGCAAGTCAATGGGGAAGTGCTTCATCATTGAGAACCATGTTTGTCCGATTATTGATGTCGATCTTACTCAAGGCCTGAATATGTTTGGCATAGTTGCTTTGAATTTTTGTCGGATGACATTCTTTACAATCAAAGACGTCTTTTAGATCATGAAGGTAATCCATTATACTCTAGCCAATTTAATTTATAATTTATAATATATTTTATTTATTTTGTTCTCTTCTACAAATTCCCATAGAAACTTAATTCTAAACTATTTACTTACTCTCTAATACCAGTTAATATATATATTCTTCTTTCGAGGAATTAAACTAAGCGATGAAGAAATCAAAAATCTTACTCTCTTGGAGATTGAAAAACTTTTGCGTAGCGAGAGGAAAAAGTCTTCGTGACTTTCCGATATGCCTTATCCAAGCGATTTTGATCCCACTATTTACAACAATAGAATGATTTTAGAAGAGTTGAACTATGATAGAAATTCATTGGAGGCCGAGCACAAGCGATTATTGGAATTATGTACCGACGAACGAGGCATGCTTACAACCTTATTATGAATGACATTGATCTTGATGTTGGACGAGTTTTCTTTTTATATGGATCCGGTGGAACCGGAAAGACTTTTTTGTGGAAGATTCTTTCATCGGCGTTACGATCTAAGGGTGAAATCGTATTAAATGTGGCATCAAGTGGTATAGCATCACTCTTACTCCCTAATGGTCGCATTGGTCATTCCAGGTTTGCAATTCCATTAACTTTGGATGAAGATTCAACATGTAATATCAAACAAGGTACTCCTCTTGGTGAGCTTATGATTAAAACTAAGCTTATAATTTGGGATGAAGCACCTATGGTTCATAGATATTGTTTTGAAGCACCGGACGTAACGTTGAGGGACATAATGAGGTTCAATCACACGTATAGTTTGAATCAACCGTTTGGAGGCAAGACATTGGTTATGGGTGGAGACTTCCGTCGGATACTTCCAGTCATTCCTAAAGGTACCAGACAAGATGTTGTTATGGCCACGATCAATTCATCATATTTATGGTCTCATGTCAAAGTTTTGAGGCTTTCCAAGAATATGAGACTACAACAAATTGAAAATGATGAAAGTGGTTTAGAACTCAAGGCTTTCTCGAGTGGATATTGAGTGTTGGGGATGGGTCATATGGTAATGATAATGATGGTGAAGCCACAATAAAGATTCCACGATGACTTGATTGTTAATGAGTCGATGATTTCATCAAGTCTATTGTTGAAAGCACATATCCCAATTTTACCGATCATTTTAATGATCCCGATTATTTACAGGAAGAGCCATTCTTGCTCCAACCCTGGATGTGGTTGAGAACATTAATGCCTATATGGTTTCGTACAACCAATCCGAACAAAGGACTTATTTAAGTTCGATTCTATTTGCAAATCAAGATAACTCCAGGTTTCTTTGAAGATCTTCATTCGACGAAGTTTTTAAACACTATCAAGTGTTTGGTCTACCTACTCATGAAATACATTTAAAGGTCGGTACACACTCATGTTGCTGAGAAACATTGACCATTGTTCAGGGTTATGTAATGGAACAAGGTTAATTATTACAAGGCTCAAAAATCATGTTCTCGAAGGGAAAGTTCTAAACGGTAGTAATGTTGGTGATACTGTATTTATTCCGAGAATGACATTGACTCCAGCAGATATACGGTTGCCATTCAAATTACAGAGGCGACAGTTTCCGTTGGTTGTGTCATATGCAATGACAATCAATAAAAGTCGTGGTCAATCTCTTTCAAATGTCGGAATTTTCTTGAAGAAGCCTCGTTTTCGGCCATGGTCGGCTATACGTTGCATTGTCTAGGGTCACAAATCGCCATGGATTGAAGATATTAATGTGCGATGATGAAGGAAACCTCACCAATGAAACTACAAATGTTGTTTATAAGGAAATTTTCCAAAATTTGTAATATTCATAGATGTTTGTTATTTTAAAAAAGTATTTATTTCTTTAAGTTAGATCATAAATAATGTATTTCACTTTCATGTCAATAAAGATTTTTTTTTTTTGGATGGCCTAGCTTCCTCGATAAGCTAAGCGGTTTATTATTCTGACCGCTAATCTTCTTCTTCTCTGTTTCTCATTACTCCCTTCCGTCATCAGCAATCAACAAATTGCACCAAAACCCTTTCTTCCCCAAAACCTCACCTACCTTCGGCTCACCTCCCCCATTCACGGTCGCCGCCCCCTCTTTCTTTCCCGATCGTTTGTTAGACGCTTCAGTGTCTTCCTTTTTTTTCCCAACGTCCAGGTAAACGCAATTTCCTCTACTAATTTCTTCTTATTTCCTTTTATTTTCTACAAGTAAAGTATCATCTTTAATTAAGATCATTACTGTTTCACTTTTATGTTAATAAAAAAATTGAATTTTTTATGTTGTTTAACGTAAATTTTAAAAAGTGTTCTTCCCGTGTGTTTAACACACGGGTGATGTACTAGTACTCTTAAAAGCCCTCTAATAATACAACATACTTACATTCATATCGAAATGATCTTTAAGCAATATTTACATGTTGATTTCATTATTGAAATTTTAAAATTTATTATTGATACACTATATATTATAAATATTATTGCATAAAATCTAAGGAGAAATTTCTCCTTACTGTATGGAGAAACGGGTTTTTTAATATCCAGAAACCTTCAAAATGAATATCCAGAAACCTTCAAAATGTTTCTGGATATTCATTTGATGGTTTCTGAATATACATTTGAAGGTTTCTGGATATCCAGAAATTTTCAATAAGCAATTTCTGGATATGCACCTAACACATTTCTGGATATACATTCACATACTTCTAGATATGCACCTAACACATTTCTGGATTGCCAGTTTAAAGTTTCTGGATATTCATTTTGAAGGTTTCTGGATACTCATTTTGAAGGTTTCTGGATATTCATTTGATGATTTCTGGATATACATTTGGAGGTTTCTGGATACTCATTTTATAGTTTCTGGACATGGTCAATTGTGTATTTCTGGATATTCAATTTGATAGTTCTGGATATTAAAAAACACGTTTCTTCATAACTTATGAAGAAACGCGTGTCTCCGGAGACCTACTCATATTATTGATAACAATTTTTAGTTATCATTAGGATAATTAAAAATCAAAATTATTGTTTAATGTTCATTCAAACGAATAATCGAAAAAGTGGTGGAAACATCGTTTCGGAATTGATAAAGTATAAACTTAAGGTTAGTAAAGTGAATGGAGGTTGGAATTCTAGGATCAAGGCATGTTAGTTGAAGCCGAAGAGTTACATGTTTTATGTGATCTCGACATGTCTCATATATTAAATAGAAATTACTATCGTACGACAATTAGGCATGTACTGGTATATGTCACTAAGTGTTTGGTCATAAAACAGTGTTATGTATATAAATTGAATATGGCAAAAATATGTATGCTACAATTGATATGTGGCATATAAGAAATGATCGATTGCGGTGATCATGTGAAAAATAGGAGTTGCATTATAGGTAAAATATGTAAGAATCACCTGAAATTGTTTGATAAGGTGAGACAAAGATCAAGTGATGCACCAGTTAGAAAATTTAAATATCGAAAAAGTCATGAAATAGTGAAAAGTGGGAAAAAATCTAAACAAAAATATGGATAAGACGAGTTTACTCGAATGAAAATACGATGTTGAATTGAGCACAAAACTATGTCATGAGAGTCGATTTCCCTTAATTTTTTCAAAATTTCTTTTCACTTACTTTTTTTATGTGTTTTTTATTTCCTTTTATTTATATTCTGTTTTTCAAATTTGCTCTATTTCTTTTTTAATTACTTTTAAAATTTATTCTTTTTTTCACATTTTTTATTGACGACTATTGAGATGATGAGTTGGTCTTACAAAAAATGCGTTTTTTCTAAGCTTAGGAAAAATCATTTTTACACTAGCATTTAATAACACTAACACTGGCACTTTTTTACACTGACACTTTGTTACACTAACACTGACACTTTTTTATACTGACACTTAATATACATGCACTTACACTTTTTTACACTGTCACTTTGTTATACTAACACTGACACTTTGTTACACATGTACCGACACTTTTTATACTAGCACTTAATATACATGCACTGACACTCTCCACACTGACACTCTTTTACACTAACACTTGCATTGCACTGACACTTTTTGGGGCGATCGCGCGGTGCTGTTCTGTGGAGATAGGGCGATCGCACCCTAGGGCGTGCACTGACACTCTCACATTGACACTCTTTTTACACTAACACTGTCACTTTGCTACACATGCACTGTCACTTTGTTACACATCCACTGACACTTTTTTACACTGACACCAGCAGGAGAAACAAAACACGTTTTTTCTAAAGCTTAAGAAAAAACGCGTTTTTTGAAAAATTTTGGCCGAGATGATTTATGTTAACCAATTTCAAATCATTTTGGGATTAAGTATTCGCTGTTAGCAATTTACCACCTTTCAATCTATATTACAATAGAGGTGGCATCTAACCGTCACATAAAGAGTGACTCAGATTTAATCTTGCAAAAGACAAACAACGGCTGTGATTGAATCTACGGATTTCCTTACTACAGTAATTACCAGCGGTTATGACCTCTCCTCCCAAAACGATTTTTTCTCAAAATATTCCATTTAAAAAATATATCCCAAAATAACAATCCTTCAAAACTATTGACCAAAATGACCCATTTTTTGAAACTCGCTACACGGTATAGCGAGTTTATAATTTTTTTTTTCGTTTAAACTCGCTAAACCATTCAGCGAGTTTAAATTTAATATTAAAATAATAATAATAATAAAAAAAAAAAAAATTTGAACTCGCTAATTGAATTAGCGAGTTTTAAGTTTCTTTTCTTTCCGTGTGAACACAACCACATTACTAATTCATTCTCCGTCTCGCTTTAAATTACAAAATAAAAATATAAAAATTATGTTTTAATAAAGAAAACTAAAAAATAAATTTGAACTCGCTAGCGAGTTCTAAATTTCTTTTCTTCTGTATGAGCACAACCAAATTACTAATTCATTCTCCGTCTCGCTTTAAATTACAAAATAAAAATATAAAAATTATGTTTTAAAAAAGAAAACTAAAAAATAAATTTTAACTCGCTAATTGAATTAGCGAGTTCTAAGTTTCTTTTCTTCTGTGTGTGAACACAGCCAAATTACTAATTCATTCTCCGTCTCGCAATAAATTACAAAATAAAAATATAAAAATTATGTTTTAATAAAGAAAACTAAAAGAAATATTATTTTTTCCGTCTAAAATAATCACTTCAAAAAATGTACTACTATAAAAAAATTATTTCCTTCATTTAAAAAATGAATATTACTTTCGACTCAAAATGTATAACCAAAATAATACTACATTTTTTGTCCAAAAAATGAACGTTACTTCCTCCATCCCAAAAATATTTTTTTAAAAAATGTTCATTGAGACGAAGGAAGTAATGTTCATTTTTTTTATATAGAAAGTAGTATTGATTTTGGGACGAAAGTAATATTCATTTTTGAAATGAAGGAATTTTTTTTAAAGAAATAGAATTTCTTTCTATGTAAAAAAAATTGAACATTTCTTTCTTCGTCTCAATGAACATTAAAAAAAAAGAATTATGTAGTATGTAGTACGTTTTGAAGTTAAATATTTTAGAACTGCTGCTCAAAAAACTTTTTTTTTTGTTCTATCCTTGCTACATGTTGTGCTTTTATTTTTCTTACATCTCACATGAATTGTGTAGTATGTAGTACGTTTTGAAGTTAAATATTTTAAATATTTGAATTTATAATGTACGTCGATTCTACGGCTGGCATAACCCTCGATTCTCTCTTTTCACAGGAACCCTCGATTGCCACTTAAGAGTATATCTAGGAATCTTCTTCAACATACGCCTGCGGAGGAGTATGAGTAGGAGAAGAAGATTAATGTAATCTTTCAAAATGAAACTCATTCAATTCAGGTGCATTTCCACCTTCTCTTTTTATGCGTATACATACCTACACAAGTTTTTTTTGGTAAAACATATCTCTATTATTTTCAATTGTTAACCTTGATTTTTGTTAGTTTCATCAGTTTAATTAATTAATTTATTTTTGTAGGGTGTGGGGTGTGGGGGTGGAAATTATGTGTTTTCTATTTATATATCTTTCTAAAAAACCTCTTTGTTCTTTTTCCGGCTTCTATCCATGTTTGATTTCTTATTTAAAAAAGCGAAATTACATGGAAACAATTGCATATACAGATGTCTAATCCTACATATTTGATTAGTTTGAAGTAAAGCGTTCAAGGTTTCCTGATTTTAGAAATTGAAGGGATCACGAAAAGAGTTATTCTTATTCGTTTATTTCGTTGAACCTATATTTTGTTTAGGCTCAACTCATTTACTTACCCATTCACTTACTGAGCCCTGATCGAAAGTTTTGTTAAAGTTTCAGTTGCTAATTGCTAACAACAATGTTTATATATGTGTGTATATTTGTCCCCAACAAATGCTTTTCTCCACTTATTTTAAGCATCACCCTCCACCAATTCAAGAAAATTTTTGGCATAACATTTTCCTTCATTTTGACACAATCTGATCCATTGAAGAAAAATGATGCTGCCCAATTGAAAATGAGTAAACAAAGGGTGGTGTTAATGTTGAATGCTTTCATTTTTTTGCAATTCTTACAGTTATATGGGATGATTTTGCACTTTTCATCTTTATGTTTCAATAAAAATAAAAATTAGTGATTTAGTGACCTGTCATATTTTGTACTGCTAAATTGTTAGTGAAATATGTCATCAAGAAAAAAAATGAGTTGTGCAGTATCATTAAACTAAATGACTTACTTCGTACTATATTGTGTTAATTGATAGGACAGTTTCTACGTGTAAAAGAGACGCTTACTACACCATTGCAGAGAACAAGTGATTTAGAGGTGCCAATGTTTACTCCATAGTTGTTTAGTGAGGAAAACACAAATGCATGTGTTTTAATGTGAGGTAGTGCATGCTAAATTGCTATGGATTAAGGCTATCATTTAGAAATTGAGAAAAATTAGTGTAAATAATCACTTGCTAAGTGTATTGAGAGATAGATAAGGAAGGTGGTAGTTACTTGGTGTGAGTTTTTTTCTCCCCTAATCCCTCCGTCCCAAAATGATTTTCTCATTTTTTTTGTTACTACAAATGAATTTTATACAATAATTTTAGGTTGATTTATTTATACAAATACAAATCTAAAAATTATTATTGATACACCATCAACAATACTATCAATAACAAGTTTTAGATTTTCATTTGATTAATAAATAAATTTAAAATTATTGCTCAAATTTCAATCGTAATAAGGAAAAAAAAGTGGAAAAACCATTATGAAACGGATGAAGTTTTATTGTTCTAAAAATTTATATTTTTACGTGCCAATAGAGAGTACTTAGTACTGTCGCAAAAGGATTTAAAAAAAAAAAAAAAATTTGCTGTCGCAAAAGGAAATTGACGCTGCGGAAAAACAAAACAAATAACCTAAAAATAAAGAAAAGCAAACAGTACTCGTCACCACTCACGACGCAGAAAAACCCTAGCCATAGACGCACTCGTTTTCGGCGCCGTAGAAGCTGTTTCAGGTAAACTGAACTAACTCATCATCTAGGGTTCTAACAATTTCCCCGATTTATTCTTCTCTTCTTCGCTCAATTAGATCTCCAATTACTTGATATCTTCACTGCTTTCATCGTCTTTTGCTCGAAATTTGGCAATTTGTGACACTCATTTCGATCTGCATTTTTCATAGATGTTGACTCCGTTCGTGTTGTTTAGTTGATTGATATGTTATAACTGAAATATATCTTTGATGAGATCTGTCTCTTGTGAGTTCTGATTTGTAGAGGGCAAGTGTTTGTAGGGCTTGTGATTTTTGAAGTTATTACTGACGGTTTGCGAGAAACATTGTTAAATGCATCCTTTTGACGATATATAATCTTTAGCCTAAAAAGTCGAGCTTCAAAAGTCAGTGTACTCAGAAGTGACCGCCATTAGTTTTAAATGAAATCTCAAAGGTACGAGCAGTAAGAACGACAAGGTGCATGCCCTAGGTCTCGCACATACTTTTGGCTGGTGCTTATTACAAATTGACCATTAGCTTTATATTGACTATTATAAAAGTAGAAAGGAACATACATTGCTATTGAGAAAAAAAAACAACATATTATGATTCATGTCACGATAATATGACAATTTTACGTTGGCTGTGAAAATACAAGAGTGCAAGATGTTAACAATTCGGTAAGTATTTTGAATTTTCGAAGATAAATGCGTGTTTAGGTTCCTTTTTTTTTAAATTAAATTGATATTTTTATCGCTTTTTATTGTAGAAAAGTACCCTGTTTAGATATTGATTTCCATTAAAAGACAAACATAAAATAAAGGATGCTGAATGAGCTGATAAAGATTCATCCTTTTGCATCACTCTTAAAGCCCTGTGGAATGTCTTATACAACTAGCGGCACTATGCAATTTTTTATCAGGCCTTTAATCATGCTGCAAGCTATATATAACAGAGAAATATGATAATTTTCCCCTGAAAAATCATGTCCTTGCCGAGGATCATAATGGTTTAAACCATGTGTACTTTGGTAACAAGAAAAAGTAATTTGCTTCAGTATTGGGATGCTGAAATTGAACAGGGGACTTTAATTGTCTGAGCGCGTAAGGGCGCGCATGTGTGCTGTGGTATTTATAAGCGTGTAATATAAGTGAATTATAAATGAAATTTGGAGATGTAAATGGCTTGACTATATATGTAGTTGAAGATTTCAACTGATTTGTAAAAGTTTACTTGGCTATGTTTGCTAATTTTTCTTATCCCCGCGTCTTAATTTATGTTGCTACCAGTCAGGCATAAAAAATGAAACGCAAGCGTGGGATTGCGAAACGCAAGCCTAAAAAGAAGCCCTCTTTAGTTGGGGAAACTGAGGCAATTCCAAAAGTTGTGGGTCTAAATGATGATCATTCTTTAAACGGTTTATTCTCTGAATATGATGCAATTGAGTCTGAAATACCAGAAGATGAAATGATGATGAATGACCATCAAGCAGCTTTAGAACAAGTAGTAGCTAATACCGTCAACTCAATGCGCAATATGAGTACTGCTGTTTTGGGTAATCTATCCAAGTTTGCTGCTAGCACACCAACCAAGTCAGCAAGGGGTGCTGGTTCTTATGCCGGATGTGATTCTAGAATGGGGACTACAACACCAAGAGCAGAAACTAATATGAATGGCCGACAAACAGATTCAGAGAAGGGAGGGGCAGCAGTTAATGGGATGATGGGATTTTGCCCCAACGCATTGCGCGAGATGATTATATCCATAATGAGTGACCTCTCTAAGGAACCTGGTGGCATAACAGCCAAGCTATCAAGTGGCATTGCTCATAACCCTATCAGCAATCCGCCGGTATTCCATCCTCGTGGTGAGAGGACTCGCCAAGAAGTAGCACCTACCCAGAATCCTCAATATAAAGAGCAAGAATTAAATGCTTCCCTGTCGGTACGAGGAACATTATAATGAATTGTTTCTTATATCACTGAAGAATGTGCTTGTTACATTATACTTATTGATGCACTCATTTTTTTCCAATTGCAGGTTATTAAGAAGATTATGAAATTGGACGCAGCTGAGCCCTTCTGTGTTCCTGTAGACCCTATTGCATTGGGAATACCTGTAAGTATATGCTGTTTTGGACCTCTCTAATGGCGCCTGCTTGCAAAATACTTCCATCATTGAGAAACATTCTTTTGTGTGCCTGTCTTACTGCCTATGGGGTTAATTATAGACATTAAGTGTTTTATTTTACATTTTATTTGCCTTTCGAAGGAATTGGGGTAGATGAATTTTATCTTCTGATTTTTTTATTTTTTTTTTGGGTCTTCCCAAGAACAGCATCCTGTTCCTCTCCTCATCTGATTGCAGAGTTCTTTTTTCCTTCTAAATGATTCAAAGACATTATGCCTGGTTTGGAAATTAAAGTAAAACTTTCAGTGTTCATATAAACTCCAACAAAATAACCTTGTAGTTATTAAGGATCCCGACTTCAGATCTAAAGCTAATATAAGGGAGCAAAGTAATTATTTTAAATGTTTCTTTTGAACACTTACTCCAATTTGGGATTAATTAGCTCCGGCATTGTAGTACCAGTTGTGCTTGTGAATTTTCTTTATCCTACAACAAATGTTGATTTATATGGAAACTTTGATAGATGTTTTAGCATGATTTTAATATTAGTCTCTAGAAGTACCTTGGATAGGGGTCAGTGATAAACAAATTGTTAGAGTGAGAGTTCTCTCTTTAATTTCTTTCCATTTGAATGCTTGGTATTGTGAATGTTGTAGTGTAGTAGATTACAAAAATACTTGTTTCAGTCTATGATTTGGCATTTGTATCTTAGTACTCATCACAAATTTTATATTGATGGGGTTGGAACCAGGATTATTTTGATGTTATTGATACGCCTATGGATTTTGGTACAATATGCTACAACCTAGAGAATGGTTACAAGTACATTGATTCAGAGGACGTATATAAGGATGTGCAGCATATTTGGGATAATTGTTCCAAGTATAATAAGACAGGTGATTATATTTTAGAGCTCATGAAGCGGGTGAAAACAACTTTCATGAAATATTGGACTGCAGCTGGCCTACACACGGAGTGTGATCGGGCTACTAACGGTGAGGGGTTTGTTGTTCTCTTAAAAAACAAATGCTGTTTTTGTAGTCATACTGAATTAGCTACTAATCATGTTCTTCCTGATTTGTTCCTGTCTTATGAATCTTTGTTTGGTGACAGTTATTTAGCATCTTGATATTTTGTGGAGGGTAATTATTGCCTCCAAAGGGAATTATGCTGGTTCCTTCACACACTGGTTATCTCAAGAGTATTTTTCTTCACTTGAGGAGCATCCTCTGTAATTGATTATTTGCTATTCTTAACAGACTTGCGTTCACGCAGTCTTGCCTGTCATAAAGATCAATTTATAATAATGTGCAGCCGCTGTATGACTTTAGTAGTTTTAGATGTGTGTATAACAGGGATTGCTAAATCTTAATGTGATCTTTGTGAATCATTGTTGTCCGATCTTGAAACAGTTAACTTTCTTCATCTATTATTTCTGTTAGGTTAACATGGTTAAATGATACTCTGTCCATCCCGCTAGAAGAATCCCACTTTCCATTCACGGTTGTCATCCCAAAAGAGAACTATTTCTGCATTTTAATCTTTTGAAAAATTATGTTTATGGAACTTTACTTTCAAGATAGACCTAAATGTTTGGGATGGAAAGGAGTATCTCATTTTTCTTACAAAGCATTATCTTTGTAATGCCAGTGCGGCAATGGAGTTTATTGTGCTTTTTGGAGTATGATCTGCATCCTAGGTTGTTAATTCTCCATCAATTTCATGGATTTATTAGTTGGGTGCAGAAACGTGGTAATTCAGGCATCTAAGTATATATCTGTGGATTGCACTTGGGTGCAGTTCAACTGTTCAAGCCAATAGTTTTGTGGCGTACACAGTTTTGTGCGAGACAACAAAAACTATACAAGATTTCACTCCGTGATGTTGACAAGTACCAAAACCTAGGGGGGAGTTTTGAAGGCTTTATCTGCACTCTTTATATGCTGAAGTTTACTTTTTGCAGTCTTAGTTGAGTTACTTTGCTCCGACTAAAGATTATATATGAATCAACCAACAAATTCTTCTATGTTGTCTGGGATTCCTACAACAAAAAATATAACATAAGTGAATGTGCAAAGTGATATCTACCATTCAATTCTTCTCTATCTACCCCAACCTAATGCAATATTTTAGCAAATCTTCCTGTATACCCACAACAGATTTGATGTATTCCCTCCGTCCCAAAATGAATGGCAAAAAAAAAAAAATGCTCTTGATCTAGAGCAAATTTGATTTTTGTTTGGACTTTCATTTTGTGACAGAGGGAGCAATTTACTTTCTGGTTACTAAGTACGCGCCATATATTTTGATTCTTTTTTTTTTTCCCTTTGTTTTTTCAGCTGATGGATATTCACCTTCTCTGCTTCTACAGGATCTACCATGATGGGCAGCATACAAAGGAAAAGGTCCACTGTTCGCAATGTTCCTGACAAAGCGGGAGCAAGCCATGTACAGAGGAATCAGCCATCATCGATCTTTAAGCGGGGATATCAACCCCATCTGAGCTCTAATGAGCCAAACTTTTGCTTAGAGTCAGCCGGTGTAAATATTTCTGGTAATACAGGTACACTTGCTATATTGGTCATTATATTTTAAATTTTATTTCTAAATTTGCAACACCATGCGTAGAGGACTGGAGCATGTGTTTTCTTATGCCTATAACACTGCTCTTTTAATGTACATTTCTCTCTCTCTCTCTCTCTCTCTCTCTCTCTCTCTCTCTTTCCCTTTTTGAAGGATATTCAAACGTGCCGCTTCCAACAGAGCCCAACATGAGACATAGCATGCGCAGGCATTACCACCCAGTGGTTCCTGTTTCTGATAAGACCAGACTAAGCCAAGCAAGGCTTTATAAGCCCTCAGCAATTGACAATCAGCCACAACTAAGCTCTAACCAGCGACAACCCTCCCAGTGGCACACTGAAGTGAATACTAGTACTGCAGGTATGCTCTGTGTCAGTTTCATATGTATCTATTACCTGAGGGCTGTATCTCTTGATCTGACAATTTTCATGCGAATAATAGTGAGAAGTTTATGATCATTTTATTTTCTTTGTTCTTTTTTGAAGGATACTCTCGATTAAACTTTCCAACAGAGTCTGCCATGAGGCACAGTACACGCTCGCCAGAGCGCCCAGTGGGTGCAGTTGCTGATAGTGCTGGACCAAGCCAAGTGCAGTTTCATGAGGGCTCAACAAGGGACAATCGGCTCCAGCTTAGCTCTGACCAGCCACATCAACAAGTCGATCTGGATACTTCAGGTAAGCTCTGTATCAGCTTCACCTTTGAATCTTCTGGGTTGCATGCTTTGAGGCGTTTGAGCTAGCTTGTCCTGTATTGGTATGTATTGCATCCAAGTTACTTCATTGGTTGACAGGCCCATCCATGGGTTCTGGACTTAAATCTTGTATCAGTTAGCAGCTTACAAATTTATTTATTTTTTGGTTTGCATTGCACCCACTTTCTTATCAGTTAACATATCATGCTGACTCTTGTTGGGTAGGACTATTGCCTTACCTTTAGCATCTAGCTACTGATTGTATATTTTCATCTACTTTATTATTATGAAGGATTTTCACACTCACCACCGCGGGGTTCTTCCACGAGGCCCAACAATCGTGGTAAAGAATGTCAAGTAACACCTGAGAATCTTATCCACCAACAGAACAATGTGGGATCTTACAAAGAACAGTACTATCAGTCCCCGTTGCTCTACGGGCCACCATCCTTTCCTCAACAAGATAATGCAAATCGTGGTATTTCATGTTTCCCATCAATAAATTCATTATCTCAGATATAATGTTTATGTTCATCATTAACGTTTTCTTCAAATAGAACTTGCTGGTCCACAAAATAAGCGCAATGGTCGAGGTCCCACACGTTGTCTTAAACTCTTGACAGCAGTAGGGCGCATTCCTGTTTCTATCAATGAGCTTGGGCAGCCTATCGGCACTGAGACAGTTCAATTAACCAGTTTCCTAGGCCTCATGGCACGTGACGGAAACTTAGCACCCCTTACTTATCCAAGTTGGCAAAAATTGCCAAAGGAAAACAAGGAAGACATGTGGGAGAAAGTTCAGGTATCCGGAGATTTTTTTATCCTGCTGTAAGCTTACTTTAGTTTTTAGTGTTTTTTTTTCTTTATTTTGTGTGTATGGTTTATCTAATGGTGTTTCCAATTTATGTAGTCAAGGTTTGACATTGACCCTGCAAGTAAAACTTGGGTCCTAAAGTCTATTGGCAATAAATGGAGGAACTTTAAGGCTATTCTGAAGACCAACCATTATGATACTCACTCGACTGATGCAGAACGGCTAGCTGACCGTGATACAAGAGTCCTTCCTGATCAGTGGTCGATCCTTGTTTCTCAGTGGAACTCTGAAAAGTGGCAGGTAATTAGGAATATGATTGCGGATCATATTCTTAATAATGATAATAATAGTAAAAACATTGAATTGTTTTTAGATTTTGCATTCCATTTTTAACAATACTGCACTACAAAAATTTAGGAAATTTAAAACAAGATACATGTGCTACATTACAGGAAATGAGTGCTAAAAACAAGGCAATTCGTGCAAATCTGAAGTTTAGCCATGCATCAGGGAAAAAGAGCTACGCCAGAATACGCGAGGAGGAGGTATTTTGAATTGAAAACTGACAGTCGTTAAGGGCTCTCCTTTTGTTAATAATGACTTTACACTTGATTAACATTATGTTGTTCAACAAATGCAGAAAGCAAAAAGGCCAGATGGGAAGGAGCCATCTCGGGCGGAACTCTTCATATTGACTCGTACTCGGAAAGATGGGAAACCTGTAAATGAGGCAACAGCAGCTGTGATTGTATGCTCACATTTTCATCTCATGCATGATGTTTACCTACCTTTAGTTAATTATTTGTAATCCTTCTTATGATTATGTTGCTTTCTATCAATGATCCCCCGTTGCAGTCACAACTTCGTGATCTCACAGCTCAACAGCCAGATACCACAGAGAATAACGATGAACCTCAAGGTGACATCTTGGCTCAAGTACTGGGACCAGATAAAAAGGGTCGTGTGCGCTGTCTTGAATTAGGTTCCTCCCCCACTGTTGTTGGGCCCCAGAATCCTAGTCGTGCTGATGCCATGAAGATGGTATCTGAGGCCAATGCAAAGGTTTACGAGATGAATGAAAAAATGGTGTCAATGGAGCAGATGTGTGCACAGATGGCAGCGCAGATGTCTACAATGGTGTCTATGATGACCTCCAAGAGTAATTCCCAGAACAAGCGCACATCAATAGTTGTAAGTTTCCATCCATTCTTTTAGGCAAAATTAGGAATGCCACACAGTCCTGTGAAATTTGGGGCCCGAAGCCAACAAGTCAGCTGGGGCCATCATTTTTGTAGCCCCAAAACAATACACACTAATGCACATAATAAATCCTAATATCCTAAAAAGTATTTGAGATAGGTTGACTTTTTTAGGATTGAGATAGTTGGAAAACAAATGGAGTTTAAATTTTAGTGATAATTGTAAAAAAATCAAAGACATATTTTAACAATATTAAAGAAGAAAGCCCCAAAATTTAAAGAAATATTGCAAGAACATAGCCCAAAAAATTGAATAAATGTTGAAAGAAGAAATCAAATTAATGTTGAAGGAAGAAAGAAAAAATGCCCCTAAATTGAATAAAGAAAAAGAAAAGAGAAGTGCCTGGATTTGAACCTGAGTTGGAAGCAAAGTAGATTACTAAGGCCATCATCATATCTAGCAGGACAAGCAGAGGTGTTCTGCTAATTATTCTGGTCTGTTTTATATAGATAACACGGTTAATTTGAACCCCTAAAATTGCTCGATTTTCCAGGGGCCCAAGGCGGTCGTTTCCCCGGCCTACCCTCATGGCCAGGCCTGATGTCACTTCTTTTTCCATATATTTCAATAATATAAAATTTCATTGTTATAGTTCAACCTCACTGGTCTAATATTGTTAGGTTGCCGAGGCGTCTGACGATTCTGAGGAATTACCGCAACAGTCAGTACACACTTCTACATCTCGCCGTGCAGTTCCACCCCGGCAGGCGTCCGACAATTCCGAGAAATTACCGCAACAGTCAGTACACACTTCTACATCTCGCCGTGTAGTTCCACCCCGACATGCAAAAGAGGTTAAATACATACGCCCGCTCTTTCTTGTCACTAAGATCAATAAAGTTTGGCAATCTTGTTGATCACAAATATAACATACTGATTTCATTGCAGAAACAAGCTCGGAAGAGAACGTGAAATGTAAACCAGAAATGTGAAGATCATCATCACATGGATTGGTAAATGCATGCTCTCTCCTCCCCTCTTCATATTGATTCTTTATAGCTAGTAACATACTCCCTCCGTCCCACTTCACTTGACACTAATTTCCATTTTGGTCCGTCCTACCTCACTTGACACTCCCAAAATGGAAAGTTTTTACACTCACAACACCAATCAAATCAATATTCTCTCCACTCATTCTCTCTCCTACTTTACCTTTTCTACTCACAATATTTTTTTTAATTATCTCTTACTTTTTCTTAGTTACCTTGCCCACCTCTTTGGTGCCAAGTGAACCGGGATGGAGGGAGTAGTTGTCAATCCCATCCCGTACTATACCGGTTCGTACCGCCCCGTACTATATCGGTCCGTACCGGCTGACACGTATTGTTCCGGTCAAAAACCGGTGCGGAACTTATAATGTACTGTCCCATTTTATGTACCGCATGTATCGGACCATACCGTTTCGTACCGCCCTGAACCGGACCGTACTGATCGGTGCACACCGGTTCGGCGGAATGCAAAAAATATATTTCTTAAAATTTTAAATATTTTTTTTTTCTAAAAAATTAGTTTTTGACTATAATAATAAATATTATTTTATCAAATTTATATGAAAAATGTTTTTTTATTGTATTATGAAAAAAATATGTTAAATAATAGTCAAATGTGTCAATAATTATCAAAAATAAATAAAAAAGTGCGGTAAACCGGGTACGGTGTACCGGTACATGCCGATACCGGTATGTACCGTTCCAGTGAACAAACCGGTGCGCTTGCCGAAACGGGACCGACAACTATGGCTAGTAATGCTGCATATGTGAAGCTGTTGCAAGTAAAACTTCTTAATCTCAACAAATTGATAATCGATGAGGAAGGTTAACGCCACGGACATTTGAACAGATTATAACTTGTTTAGTAATTCTTATAATTTCAAGGATTCTTTTTTCAAAATAACACTTTTTGAAAAAAGTATTAAGTCGAAAAATTATTGTCCAAAATAACCTGCTTTTGTGAATTCGCTCTTGGCGGTAGCAAATTTAACCTTGAATTCTCTATTGCCAATAGCGAATTCTAATGTCCTCAATTCTATTTTAGGTTGGGGGGAAGCCTGAAATTTGGGATTGACTATAGCGAATTCAAGTTTAAATTCATTCACTACTGCCATTAGCAAATTCACTAAAGTAGGTTATTTTAGACATTACTTTTCCATCTGTATTGTTTTGAGAAACTTTTTTATAATTTGTTATTTTGAGAAAAAAAAAAAATCCAATTTCAAGTAACAAAAACTTGTAAAAATGAAAATGACACATGATAAGTACTATGACTCGTAAACCTTCAACTGACAGATAAATCAAAAATGGTGACAAGGCTGTTTATTTATGTACTCTGTGTAAAGGATGAGTCTTCTGATACGACAGCAATGGCACGGCGGAGTCAAGAACTAACGCCTGTGCAAGCCTGTCCAGATTAAGTTGCAGTAAACAGCTTAATCTGGACAGGCTTGCACGGGCGTGCATATTTCTTGACTCGGCTGTGTCATTGCTGTCGTATCAGAAGACTCATCCTTTACACTGATCAAATACATCTGCATTTACACCATATTTCTTTGCTCTGAATTAACTTTTTTTTTATTTGACAATTTCAATAGCAGGAAACATGAAGTCTACAGTTCTTATTCAAGAGGGGATGTATGATAAACTATAGGAGTATTAGTTTTTATGAAGGTACGATATGCTATGCTTTTAAGGATGTTAGCTTTTGATCAGACGGTCCCGTCACTTAATTCACGCAGCTGTTTGCGAAACTGATTTCCCCAATCATGGGTAAATTATTGTACTAAAAAGTCAGCGGTGTAACCAAAATCGCTTTGCGGAATGAGAATTTCCAGCGACTACTCATGCATCCTTCTTTCTATTACTCCTTTTGGAATTTGCAGCAAAATCTTTCTCATTATTATTTATTTTATTGAGTATGATTTTCAAGTAAAATGGTCAGATTTGATTTGATTTTTCTTTATTTTATTTTTGCTTCAAAAAATTTGAGTTATGGGTGGGCCCTCCTTTTCTGGGGAAGAAGGAAATGGTACCAGAGCAATGAATCCTAAGCATTGATCAAGGTGCCAAATGAACTATTCTCCTTCACCCATAAATTTCTTCCCTGCAAAGTTGGAATACTAGATTATTTCTTTAAAAATTATGGAAAATATTGTCATTTTATTTTGAAAAAAATTGACTCTTTAAAGAGTTATGGGAATTATAGTCACTTTATTTTGAAAAAGTTGACAAAATTAAAAGGCAGTAATCTTTAATCAAGTTGTCATATTTTAAATATGCAAGAAAAAACTTTGTAAATTTTTATTTATTATATAAATAATATACAAAAACAAGTCATCATAATAAAAAAAAATAGAGTAATTGTGTATTAACGTAAATAGGAGGGAGCGAAGGGGGTCAATTATCAACTTAAATTTTTTAGTTATTCGTTTTTGGGACATAGTATGTAAGTTTTGGGAAGTACTCCCTCCGTCCAAAATAAATGTCACACAAATTCTTTGATCTAAAATAATTGTAGTTTTTATGATTAAAAACATTCAAATTTCTATTATATCCATCCTCTACATTGACATTTGTTTCAACTATTTATTGATTTTGTTGTGTGAAGTAACGTATGGATTTTCAGACGCCATCTCTCAAACAACGCCTCAAATAAAGCTCAGTCATACTACACTGTCCCGATCAAATGAACTCACAAAAACCCAGTCACCGCTAATCTCTGCTGAATCACGGGAGCTATAACATCTGGCATGGTCACACCACGTCGAAATGATAAACTCAAAACTTAATGATTTGCCCAAATATATCGAGCTCGTTGGGAGTAATGTGAAATCAGCACAAAAGCATCAAAAGGTCCAGGATCAATAAAAGTATCCATATGTTAATCAAAACAACACAAACACAAGTATTATTTTCACAAATCAAATACTCTAGGAATTGTTATTTTCACAAATCAACACAAACACAAATATTACTTTCACAAATCAATGCTCTATGAAATACTCCCAACAAAAAATATCCCCAAATTTTGATTAAAAATAAATCATAATTTAGGAAATACTTACAAATCAATCAAAATCATAACATTTGTTAAAAAAAATGCTAATTCAATGGAATTAATGGAAAAACTTAGCAAAAAACATCCAAAATTCGTTCAAACACATCCTAAAATTATCAAATTGAAACAAAGCCCTAAATCCTAAATTTACAAGCACAACTCATTCTAGCCTTCAAAAAATGGAAATATATAGGAAAGAATGAAAACTTATCAATTTTAAAGAATCAATTGACTAGACGGTTTTTGAATTTGGGTTAATCTCTTCAAAATTCGTTATTCCTTTCTTTTCTTCTTCCTTGAGTTTTTTTCGGTTTCTTCTACAATCTGTCAAACTCGCTGAACTGATATTGATGAGGCGCTTAAACTCACCAAATCAAATGGCGAGTTCAATTATGATGTTATTTTGTTTTAATTGCAGAAATAATTACTGAAAATTCAAAAAAAAAAAAAAAAAAAAAAAAAACCTCGCCATAACATTTAGCGGTTTCAATGGATAAAAGACAAACTCGCTATTTCATTTAGTGAGTTTCAAAAAAATAGACATTTTGACAAATAATTTGAAAGAATTGTTATTTTGGAAATTATATTTTTAAAAATGAGTAATTTGAAGGAAAAAATATATGAATACATTAATAAATGAAATTCAAGAAGTTAAAGATGATTGGACACAAAACTAAAAAACTAAAAATATTAATTTTGAGATTAACGGTAGGAAAATAACCTGCGTTAATCTTACTCAATCTTTGAAACCCAAAAAATTAGGAAACAAAATCTTCCATCCATCTCTATATAATAAACCCCTCGCCACAGCCCCATAACACACTCACACTTTTCCTCTCAAAAACACACACAAACACGCACATGGATTCAGACAGTTTTTCTACCGTGTTTCCGACTGCCAGCGACCACTTGAGTCACAGTTTGATACTTCAAAATATTGATACTTCTACCATGTCCAATGGAGAAGCTTCCGAGTTCATCGACTGGCTCAACTATAATTCACCCATATCCCCCATGAATATCAATCAAACACTTACTTCTTTTATGCCCGCCACCAGTTATCCTCCACCACTACCATCTTCTTCCATAATGGAACCACCTTTCAACTTTCCCCAACAATTCAACAATGGCTTTATTCATCCTTTGCAGCAGTATGCCTATGTTCCCTCTCCTATCACGTATCATGGTCCAGTTGGGCAACCACCTTTTGGCTTCCCCCAACAATTTAACAACAACGGGTATATTCCAACTTACAACCCTACTCAGCAATACGACGACTATCATCTCTTTCCGGTGGTGGATCATGGTCCAGTTGAATATGTTGATGAAACCGCCATAGTCTATATGGTTGATGAAACTTCTGAGTATGATGGTCATGTTAACGTTGGTTTATCAGAGAAAACCATCTCCATGAATCTCAAAACGAGCTGTCTCTCTGCTGCTAGCGATGATAAACAAGAAGAAGAAGGTGAAGTATGTGCAGTATGCCAGGATGAATACAAAGTCAACGAGACGATTGGGAGTCTTGAGTGTGGACACAGATATCATGCAAATTGTATCAAACAATGGCTGCTCCAAAAGAATGTTTGTCCGATCTGCAAAGCTACAGCGCTGGTCATATAGATTTAGTACAATGAAACCTTCGATTTTCTTCTTCTCTATGTACATAATTTGTGCTCCGGATTTGTATTTAAGTACTTTTTTATGCTATCAGAATTTATGACATTGCATAGTATACTTCAAATATATTGAGCATTGCTCTTATTACATTGCATAGTATACTTCAAATATATTAGGCGCCTCTGGGGTGAATTTTAAGGGAATTTCAAAGATTCGAGGGACTTGTTAGTAAAAATTGACTTACACAAAAAAGGGGCTTGACTCGAGATGGGCAAGCCTCAAAAAAAAAAAGTTTAAAAAAAAAAAAAAAAAAAAAAAAAGATGAAAGGCAACAAGATTATCCCCATTTAACCCCTTTCTTCTTGGATCCTACTTTGTTGGATCCTACTTTGTAAGGATTATGCATTCGACGAACACAGGTGTAGCCATCTTCAAGGTTATAATAATCATTTTCTTATGTCTGATCATACCATTGTCTTCTATCATGAACCCTGGGAGCCCAAGTTGAGACAAGAATCCCACCCACCATATTCCTCCGTAGTCATCAAGAAAAGTGTCTGATTCAAGAAATAGCATCCACTTTTGAACCACATTTATTATAAGGGAAGAAAGTATCCATCAAGCTTTGAGGATTAGAAGAAAGGTCTTTCTATTACATTCATAGCAACTTCTCTTGGTGGGGGTTTCTGTGAAGTAGATGTTGACGTCCTTGATCCAGCAACATTAGTTGTGAATGTTGGGTTAAAATATTTAGGATTCAACTTACGCGCTTCATGAGGTCTTAAAATAGGAGCTTGAATTGAATTAGATGAAATTGGCTTTGAAGCCGCAACTCTTCATAGAACTTCAGCTAATCGGGGATCTTGTGTAGGGACATCTTGAGGGGTTTCTAAACCCGTTTCCAATTCAGTGGCACCCATGGCCGGTCCTGTGATAAATGGGGCCCTAGACTAAGCAGTTGGTTGGGCCCTCATTTTATTTATCCCCAATGGTAGATGGGCGATGACATTCTAAAATCTCTATTCTATGCCCCTTATTTTTGCCACGTTGTTCTTTTTGTCCGAGGCCTTTTGTTATGTTTTTTCTTAAATTTTAGCATTCTTTTCTTCAAGGTCTCTCTTTTCATCATTCCCTAGATTTTAGATTTTGATAATAAAATGATTGAGATTCTTGATTAATGAAGATTGATAATTAGGTTGGGTTAAAATTTTTGATTTGAGATAATTCTGAGTAATTTAAAGAAATATTGTAATAAAATTATAATGATAATCACAAAGTATTCAAATGACTACTCGGATAAAATTAAGATGATAACTGAAGATAGAGAAAATTGTAAATAATTTAATATTCTAGAAGAGTACGAAAAAAATAATGTAAGCAAACTTGGCCAATTCAAATCTTGGCTGCCTCCTAAACCACTTAGCCACATTAGTACATATGCAATTTTTGGGACCCTAATATAAGTAGTAATTTTGGGGGCCCTAGGCAATGGCCCCACTTGCCTTGCACTAGGGCCGGCCTTGGTGGCACCCATCCCTTCGTCATGACAAAACTTGCTTGAACCTCAATTATAGTTTAATGTTAACAACTAGTGTAACTCCCGTGCGATGCACGGATAGCTATTAACACATATTGACGAAAATTCATACAAATATAATAGGAAATATAAATGTTTGTGTACATTGGAAAATACTTTTTTGAAAACTATATTATTAGTACAAATATCAGATTGAAGGTCACTAAAATAAATATATATTTAAGGCATAGTTAGTTTGTACGAAGCGCATTTTATACGTAAATTCCCGTTCTATTCAATAATAATCACATTTGACATCCATTTTTCAATGCTATGGAATTGAACGCATATTTTTTATGTAAAACATATTTATTGTGTATTGAATGTGATATGTGTGTAATTTGCCCACAGTATCACTTAGTTTCGCCAACGATTGGGAAAGCATAATCAATCTAGTTATAAGTCTCCAAATCTTTCTTTTCAACTGCAATTCGGAACTCTTGACTCTAGTGAATCTCCAAACAAACAAATTACATGAAATGAAATTTTCAAGTATCATCAATTTTGATTTTTGAGAAGTTATTTTGTTCTTGAGTCGTATTCAACTTCTACATCCCCGTTTGATTTTTACATATTTCTTTAATGTTATTGTTATATAATCATGTTTTTTTTATATCGCAAGTAATTAAATTTAACATTAGAAAAAAGTATTTCACTATCAAATAAATAATTGCTCCCTTCGTCCCATTTTAAACTTCCTTTTTTTTTATTAAAAGGTGTCCCATTTTAAATTAAAAAAAAATTACAATGAAAAAATTTTAATATTTTTTTATTCAATGGTCTTATAAGTCATACTCACAACAACTATTCACTAATTACTTTTTACCCAACTTTTTATACTTTATAATAAAACCATTCATCTCTTTAATATCCTAATCAATTTTTTAACGTTTAAAATAGGAAAAAAGTTGAAGAAAAAAATATTAATATTTCTATTATACTATGCTATTTTTTTCCTTTATTTCCTTATAAATGTAGAGATTAATAATATGACATAGAAAAATAAGAAAATACAATAAACTATAAGCAAATAAATAAATAATAATATAAAAATATTATCAATATTTAAAATTTATTCTAAAAAAAGATGAATACTATGCGGGTTCGGGTTAAATGGGACGGTTCGAGCTAATCCCAAATCCACCCCAATCTCACCCGATTTAAAAGAAAACATTTCCAAACTCTTTTCATTAGAAGGGGATCAATACGGGTTTAGGAGGGATTCAAAAATTTTATCAGCCCGTTTTTTACTTACAAAATTATTTAAATAGGGCAATATCAAGTTAAAATACATACTAACACTGTTTTCCTAGAATTGGGCCAAAAAAGTAATTTAATTTCGCTACTTCAAAAATTTTAGTTACTTGAAACGGAAAATATAATTTTCCCTTCTAGTTAAAGCACATAATAATGTAATTTTTTTGGCAAAAAAAGTAGTATTATTTTTTGGTGATTTATTTTGAGTTGAAAGTAATATTCATTTTTGAAATGAAGGAAATAATTTTTTTATATAATGACATTTTTTAAAGTTGACTTGAGAGACGGAAAATATAATTTTTCCTTCTAGTTTTATTTATTTTAGTTTTCATTATTAAGACTTAATTTTTATTTTGTAAGTAATTAAATTTAACATTAGGATAAATTGTTTCACTATCAAATAAATAAATGCTCCCTTCGCCCCATTTTGAACTTCCTTTTTTTTTTTTTTAATAAAAGGTGTCCAATTTTATATTTTAAAAAATTACAATGAAAAAATTATAAAATTTCAATATTAAATGGTCTTATAAGTCATACTCACAAAAACTATTCACTAATTACTTTGTACCCAACTTTTATACTTTATAATAAAATAATTCATCTCTTTAATATCCGAACCCATTTTTTAACGTTTAAAATAGGACAAAAGTTGAAGAAATAATTATTCATAAATATTATATATAAAAAAAGCACAAATAAATGAAACCAAGATTAATAATCCATCAAATTTTGATAAAATAAAAATTAAAACATAAATAGTTCTAATAATTACTCCCTCTGTCCCGATTTAAAGTTCTTACTTTCCTTTTTAATCTGTCCCAAATTAAGGTTCTTACTTTACTTCTTTCCATAAATGGCAAGTATTTTGGACAAATATACCATCATTAACTTACTATTCCTCCCACTCATTCTCTCTCCTATTAAATATTTTACATTCTCTCTCCTATTCCCTACCACACATTTAACTTTTACATTTTCTCTCCTATTCCCTACCACACATTTAACTTTTACATTCTCTCTCCTCTAATTTCTACCCACTTTAATAATTTTTCTTTATTGAAAATTTATTCATTTCTTAATCTCCGTGCAAAGTCAAACTCAGAACCTTAAAGCGGGACGGAGGGAGTATTTTTTTAGCCAATAATAAGATTTTTAATTTTACTAATATACTTCAACTACTCTTTAAATTAAAAAATGTTATATCAAATGGCTTCCACATTTTTTTATCATTACTCTAAAGTTCTTTATTAATAACCCATCATTTTTTAAAACAGATCAATAGGAATTGTTTCTCAAAAAAAAAAAAAAAAAAAAAAAAAAAAAAAAAAAAAAAAACAAACCGAGCGAGAAGAACTTAATATAAAATGTTTTGAAAAAAAAAGAAACTCAATGAAAATTCATAATAATATGTTTTTCATTATTTCGAAAGTACTTTTAAGGAAAAAAATTGTCCTTCAATTCAAAAATGAATATTTCTTTCATCCCATAATTAATACTACTTTCTATATCCAAAAAAAAAAAAAAAATTTGCTTCCTTTGGCTCAAGAAATTTACTTGTCCAAAAAAGTAATATTTATTTTCTGAGACGAAGACACTAACATTATAAACATTAATATTTACAAAATAATACTACTTCAGCTAAAGAAAAAAAAATACTATTTTCGTTCCAATGAATATTTTATAAAATATTACTTAATTTGTTTAAAAAATTAATGTCATATTTTGAAACAAAGGCACTAACATTACAACATTTCAAAAATGAATATTACTTCTGATTCAAAATAAATAACCCAAAAATAATACTACATTTTTTATCCAAAAAAATGAGCATTATTCCCTTCATCCCAATTATTATTTTAAAAACTAATACTACTTCATTCGCCTCTGCAATTAATGTTTGTAATGTTAGTGCATTCGTCTCAAAATATGACATTAATTTTTTAGGCGAATAAAGTAGTATTATTTTTTAAAATGTTCATTGAGCCAAAGGAAGGAATGTTAAATTTTTTTGGACATATAAAAAAATTCTACTTTTTATGGAAAAAAATTACTTCAATTCAAAAATAAATATTACTTTCGTCCCATAATTAATACTACAATCTATATCAAAAGAAAATTTCTTCCTTTGCCTCAATGAATTTACTTGTCTCAAAAAATAATATTGATTTTTTGACACACGAAGATACAAACATTATAAAGATTAATTTTCACAAAATAATACTACTTCGGCTAAAAAAATAAAATACCATCTTCATCTCAATGAATATTTTATAAAATATTACTTACGTTGTTTAAAAAAGTAATGTCATATTTTGAAACGAAGGCACTAACATTACAATATTTCAAAAATGAATATTACATTCGATTCGAAATGAATAACCCAAAAATAATACTACATTTTTTTCCAAAAAAAATTAGCATTATTTCCTTCAGCCCAATGAATATTTTTAAAAATAATACTACTTCATTCGCCTCTGCAATTAATGTTTGTAATGTTAGTGTCTTCGTCTCACAATATTGCATTACTTTTTTAGACGAATAAAGTAGTATTATTTTTTAAAATGTTCATTGAAACGAAAGAAGCAATGTTCATTTTTTTTGGACATATAAAAAAATTCTACTTTTTAACAAAAAAAAATTCCTTCAATTCAAAAATGAATATTACTTTCATCCCATAATTAATACTACTTTCTATATCCAAAAAAAAAAGCTTCCCTTGCCTCAATGAATTTACTTGTCTCAAAAAGTAATATTTATTTTCTGACACGAAGACACGAACATTATAAACATTAATTTTTACAAAATAATACGACTTCGGGTAAAAAAATAAATTACTATATTCGTCCCAAGGAATAATTTAAAAAATATCGCGTAATATGTTTAAAAAATTAATGTCAAATTTTGAAACGAAGGAACTAACATTAAAAATATTAATTTTTTAGGCGAATGAAGCAGTACTAATATTCATATTAGTAAAATTATGATTATTATTATCATCATTTATAATAAAAAAATATACTTCACACTTAATTAATTTTCACAAAAAAGATATTGAAAAATTAAAAACAAAAATTAGGAAAGGATAATTAAGAAATTTATATTTAAAAAAGAGTATTTTTTTTTTTGTGTGTCCAAATTAAATGAAATTAGTTTCTAATTAAAGAGGAAAAATAATTATGAATTTTGGTATAAAATTTTTTTAATTTTTTTTTATATAAAATAATTGAGGTCGAAAAAAGGGGATGAAAAATTAAAAAGCTGAAATAAAACCGGCCAATCAGACCCTGCCAAGTGTCGCAATGTAAAAAAAAAAAAAACAGAACCCACTGCGTACACGCGCCGTAGCTGGTGCGTGTACAACACGCGCCTACGTTTCTTCCAATCAGAGGCTGCCACGTCACATGGTAATCCTATATTTTCAACTTTGCCACCATGTGAAATTACGAAAATGCCCTTGGTTTTGGGGGGAAAACGTCTGTCCTGCTTTTATATATATATAGATGAGTAAAAAGTGTGTTATTGGATTATTAATATCGCATCAATAATAATTATTCCCCCTCGAAAAGACATACAAGACTCCTGTCTACCTACAGACCAAAAAAAAAGTATGATGTTGCACACCCTAGACCACCAGGGTTAAGATCGTGGACAGATAGGCCCTCCGGGTCTATACTGCGTTCCTCTCATACCGTCCCAGTCAAGACCGAAGGGATCCAGGCCGTTAGCCAGGTGACCGTAGGAGTTGTGACCGTTCCATCCGTGCCCACGTCATTTATCATTGACCGCGCCCAAGATGTTGACTGCGGTCTCATACCAGGCTCCCGATTATCTCACCAGACTCCCGGTCGATATCAAAGCTTATTGAGCAAGTTTACTTACTGGCTCTGACATGCAAGTAGCCGGCTCACTCCCATCGCATTGAATGCATGGCTTAGGCGCCTACTGTCGCCATTAATGCGCCGCGCCAAATACACGGCTCCTGTCCACATCAACGACATCCCCTCTGCAAGTAAATCTAACTTTACTGACAGAGCCAATCCTATGCGGACACGTGTACCTGGTTAAAGACCAAGAAGCCCTCTAGGGCTGACCTCATGGCTCACGTCAGCGAGCAACTCTCCATTACCTATAAATAGAAGACCTTTGTCCCCTTGGACGAGGTAAGTGCCAAATTAATATGGTAAGTCATATTACTCAAACCCAAAAACACACAAACACTCTAAGGCGATTCCAAGTCTTATTCTCAGGTTCTTATACTCTCTAAGATATCTTATTCTTACACCCAAGGGCCTGAGTTGGAGTAACATCCAACTTTGACCTTAATGGTGCTTTCTTGTGTTGTGTTCTAGGTACGCATTAAACATATCCTGCCAGATATCCTACAGCCATTTAGACCCTGAAAGGCCAGGCTTCATCAGTGGTTCCATTGTCGGGAAAAATCTTTATTCTCTCGTAAAAATCGTGTCTGTCAGTCAAACACCGTGTTCTAAACACTCGCTGTCAAAAAGCCACTCTTTTTTTAGCCTTTTTTCGACATAATGTCTAAAACTCTTGGAAATGCCGGTTATTTAACCCTCAATGAAGGTGACCAAGCTTCTCTTTCCCAAGTCAATCCTGCCAGACTAAGCACCTTGGCCTTTCATAGGTTGGGGGGCCATTCTATCAGTATGTATGGGAACTCTCTCCCCCGCTCAGATAGGGTTGAGAAAGCTTGCTGAGGAGGCTAGGAAGGAAATAGCTTTGGCCCTACAAAACAACAGCCCAAAAACTCCTCCCCCGCCTACCACTCCCATCACTTCCCCAAACACTCCTATCACTCCAGAGTTAATCCTCAGGAGGCAGGAAGCCCGGGCCGCAAGGTCCAAACTGGTAGCTGAGGCCATGGCCATCAATGACGCTCAGTTGGATTTGGTGGAGTTGGAGGCAAACGGTGGGGTCCCCCTCCCAGCAGGGTCGCAGAGGTTCTCCCAACGAGTCCCCGCTAACTCGCTTGCTAGTCAAGTTAGGGGGACAAAACGGGTTGAACAAACCCTTGACCGCAGTAATGCCGATAGGGAAAATGTGGTGGAAATTGAAGATAGCGAAGAGAGAGGGGAGGAGGCTTAATCCAACCCTCGCCGCGAACAGTCCAAAGCAAGACACATGGCTTACGCCCCGGGGAAGGCCGTGACTCCGCGTGCTAAAAAGCCAAGGGTGGATGACAAAACCAAGAATTTGTCAAATTCATGCACCAAATGTGGGAAACCCACCAGAAAACAGCGCCCAGAAGTGTGGCCGCACTATGAATGTCTTCAGTGACAAAATTGTCCGGTCACCCATACAAAAAAGGAACCCCCCCAGATGGAAGCGTATGATGGCTCAAAGAATGCTAAGAGCCATATGGGGCGATTTGAAGGGCAAATGATCTTATTTTCTTCGGATAAGGCAGTAATGTGCAAGACCCTGGCCGCTACATTCACGGGCAAGGCATTATCTATATATATAAAAACATGATATTAGCTCAAATATGATATTCATATATATATATATATATATATATATATATATATATATATATATATATATATATATATATATATATATATATATATATATATATATATATATATATATATATATATATATATATATATATATACTCCCTCCGTCCCATTAATAACTTCACTTTTTGCCAAAATGGGTGTCCCGTTTAAAGCTTTCATCTTTCCTAAAATGGCAAAGAATCTTTACTATTTCACCCATTCATTTTCTTTCCTATTTTACTATTACACTCACAACATTTTTCAAATTTACTATCTCCTCCACTCATTCTCTCTCCTATTTTACTATTACACTCACAACATTTTCTTCACTCACCAATTTCCTTAATTTGCGTGTTCACCCCAAAAGGGTGAAGCAATTATCGGGACGGAGGGAGTATATATAAACATGATATTAGCTCAAATATAAAATATAAAAAGGATTTATAAAGAAACTAAGTTAGTGTAAGCTAGCAGTCCAATATTATTTTTATTTTAATCCATAGATTATTGTGAAAGATTGTTGAAATTTTGGTGGTATAAATGTGATGATAATTAAAGGTAAAATAATGGGTGGGGATATAGATGGTATGAGTTTTTTTTTCTCAAATTATTCATTTAAAAAAATTCCCAAAATAACAATCTTTTCAAACTATTTATCAAAATGTTCCCTTTTTCGATACTCGCTAAATGGTATATCAAGTTTGTCTTTTGATGAAACTCGCCAAATGTTATGGTGAGTTCAATTTATTTATTTTTCTCCGGTCAATTTATTCTATATTAAAAATATATTTATTAAATTATGAAAGCGCTAAATGAAATGGCGAGTTTAAACTAATTTTATTTTTACAGATAAAGTTGGGACATATTTCTTACAATCCCTAACACACGTTGTTGAGAATAGAGAGAAGGGGAGAATAGTGGTTTGAAAAAAAAAAATCATTTTTTACATCTTTAAACTTCATAATTAGTCAAGAGTACAAATCAAGATAAATTTTCAACATCTCAATTATTCTATATATTTGTGTTTATATATAGAGTTAACAATTTATATATATAAATGTTAAAATTAGATTTTTTAATGTTTTAACACTTTGCTTTTGTAATGTAGGGTTAAAAATAAATGGAGATTAACTCATTTTCATGTGCTATTGGGGAGGTGATGATAAATGTCCATTTGATGGTTCTCATTTTCAGAAAGGCCGAAATGTGCGATTATGACTTATTGTATATGTAGATACAATCAATTTGTTGATAAATTATATAAAGTGATGTGTGTGTATCGGAGACAATATGAGTTGGAAATCATTTGTAGATATCCCCATTCATTTGATAGCGGTATTGGTGAGTACTTTTCTTTTCGTATCGAAGATGATGCGGGTATGAATATAATGTTCGATATTTCTGCTAAATATGGTGTGCCGAGTAATTTGCAGTTGTATTTGGTTATCAAATTGATTGAAAATCGAAATTATTAACAGTTTGAAACACATAATACGGAGACTTTTTATGGAAATTCACCAAGTTGCTACCGTGATGCAGGGGTTGGTCAAAGAATACAAACACTTGTATCAATCCAAATACCAAATTATGATGATGGGGCATGCCAAAATGATCATGTTAATGATGATAATTCGCAAGGTTCTAAAAAGCGCTAGGCGGATGCTAGGCGGCGGAGCCGGGCCTAGCGCCTAGGCGGGGACTAGTCGGGGACTAATCGGGATTAGTCGGGATTAGTTAGGACCTAGGCGGGGCTTAGAACTAGGCGTTGGAGAGGGGCCTAGCGCCTAGGCGGGGCCTAGGCGCCCTTAGGCGGGGTCTTTTAGAACATAGATAATTCGGAAGATGATGAAGATTATGAAAAAGAAGATGACACAGATGTAAATGCATTACTAGTGTTGATGATGGATATGAAGAGCGTAGTATTAATTCTGATATAGATTTGGGGTATGCTGATGATGGACCGGTTGATGATGACTTGAAAACACATTTGGTTCATTATGAAGCATCAGAAAATCGGAGGTATGAGAGAGCAGATTATCTTTTTTACAGTGATATTGCTCGACAAGAAAAGGGCTTGATTGATTCTCATTCCTAGGCACGCATATACCTATCAACCAAGTCTGGGAGGAATTAACGGAAAGGCTACCAAACTCTGAAAAATGTGTCTTAAGCCACTTAATCTTAAGACTACTTCCATCAAACGCCCCATCAGGTGGGACAACACCTAGAAGCTGGGACAACACCTAGAAGCTCCGTACATAATCTCTGCCAATCTGGAAGCACGAGAAAATCTGAATCGTCAACGGGTAACCCATCAATCGGCAACCCGGACAGCATCCCGATATACTCTAAAGTGATAGTCATCTCACCAACAAGCAGTTGGAATGTATGGGTTTACGGATGCCATCTCTCAAACAACGCCTCAAATAAAGCCCAATTATACTACATTCTCCTGATCAAATGAACTCCAAAAAACCCAGTCACCGCTAATATTTGTTGAATCACGGGAGCTATAACATTTGGCATGGTCGCACTACGTCAAAGTGATAAACTCGAAACTTCATGATTTTTCCAAATATATCGAGCTCGGTGGGAGTGATGTGAAGTCAGAATATAAGCATCAAAAGGCTCAGGATCAATAAAAATATCCATCTGTTAATCAAAACAACACAAACACAAGTATTATTTTCACAAATCAAATACTTTAGGAAGTGTTATTTTCACAAATCAACACAAACACAAATATTACTTTCACAAATCAATACTCTATGAAATACTTCAACACAAAATATCCTCAAATTTTAATTAAAAATAAATCATACTCTAGGTAATACTTACAAATCAATCAAATACAATCAAATGGCGAGTTCAATTATGATGTTATTTTGTTTTAATTGCTGAAATAATTACTGAAAATTTAAAAAAAAAAAAAAAAAACTCGCCATAACATTTAGCAGTTTCAATGGATAAAAGGCAAACTCGCTATTCCATTTAGCGAGTTTCAAAAAAATAGATATTTTGACAAATAATTTGGTAGGATTGTTATTTTGGAAATTATATTTTTAAAGATGAGTAATTTGAAGGAAAAAAATCGATGATAGGCACTATAAAATTAGGAGAGGAATTCCTCAATCGAACACGTTTCAAATTAATTAAGATAAAATAAAATAAAATAAGATAAGATAATAAATATATGAATACATTAATAAATGAAATTCAAGAAGTTAAAGATGATTGGACACAAAACTAAAAAAATATTAATTTTGAGGTCCAATTTAATTGAATTTTGATATAGTTGAAATTCTAAAAGATAAATTTTATCTCTTCCGAATTATCACACAAATTATACTTTTTCCGTTCCATTTGAAACTTAATACTCAAATGCGTGTTTTATTGAACTTTATATTTCCTAAAATGATAAAAAGTTATTATTCAATATTTAGTTTACCTCATTTGTCATAGTCAAATAATCAAATTGTGGATCTCACTTATAAATCCTATCCGCTTATTACACTCACAAACCTATTTTTCGCTCATAATATTTTTAATTATATTTTTTTTTTGTATTTTCAAATAAAACGAAGAAATTATTAGTCTTAAGTCGAAATGAAAATTATAAAAATGTTGAATATAACTCTATTATGTTTTTTAAAGGGAGGTAGACTAGTATTATTGTGCAAGTACGTGACCTCTTACAGGAGCATAAATTCCTTTAAAATCAATCAATATATTTTAAATCATTATACTTTATTTTAATGATGCTTCGCTTTTAAACACTCTTATTTTTTATTTTTTTTAGTAATTTTAACAATTCTACTTAGAATACACGTTGAATTTGCCCAGACACCCTAACTCCATCCAAAAATGTTAGAAAATTAAAAAATGTTAAAAGGGTTTATCAAATGTTAAAAGGGTTTATCAAATGTCGATCGACCATCTCTTAACAAATTATTTCAGTCGTTTTCAAAGAAGTGGCTCATTAGTAAAGTCAAGTCTCACTCTCGATCTCGATTATCTTGATTAGTAAATTTTTTTTGGTGTGGGACATCTTTTAAAAAAAAAAATATTACTCCCTCCGAATTTGCCTATCTGTCTCGCCTGCGTTGGATTTAATTACAGGACTCTTCCCGCCACTAATTTTCGATTTTGTCATCGTAAAACCCCTAAACTTCTGTTTTCACTTCCCCTTACCCCTTTTTTAATTTATTTTTTCCATTTATTTCCCGATTTTTCTCGTCGATTTTGCTTCTTGTTTCAATATTTTCAATTTTGCCCTAACTCTCTTTCTTTTCTGCTTCTTGTTTTTTATTTTAATTTTTCTTTTACCTCTTTTTTCTCCTCATTCTTGCAATCTTGATTCTCATATTTGTATAAGCGAAAAACTCACAAAAAACGCGTTTTTTGTTAAGCTTAACAAAAAACGTGTTTTCCCGTTATAACACACACGGCTCTCTCTCTCTTTCTCTCTCTATCCGGTCTCTCTCTCTCTATACGCAATCCCTCCATTGCCGGCCAACCAAGCTCCTCCCTATCTCACCTCACCGGAAATAAAGCCCTAAATTCCAAAATTGAGTGTCGAAATTGTAATTTAACTCACCGCCGATTAGGTAGAATTCGACGGAGAAGGGTTCAGAAAGTACCTGTGGGAATCAACGCCACTCAATCAATTGGCTAGCACGCATGCGATTCTCTCTCTCTCTCTCTATACGCAATCCCTCCATTGCCGCCAACCAAGCTCCTCCCTATTATGCAAATTCGAGTGGTATTTCGCTTCCCAAGAGCGAAAATTATGTAATTGCCCATTTGCATGCGAAATTGGCTCTATTGTTAAATCACGGTTTGCGATTTGGGTTTCTGTGTAAATAATCTATTGTTAAGTTTTGTGTGTTTGGGTTGCAGGATGAATTGCCTGTGAGAGATGAAGTTGTTAATGGTGGTTTGAAAGTGACGGTGAAAATGAGGGCCAATTGCAATTGAAGACGGTGAAAATAAGTACCAGTGTTGTGATTTAATGAGTGCCAGTTTGTGATTTAACAAATGCCCGTTAGTGTATAATAGAGTGCCAGTTCATGTATAATCAAGTGCCTGTTGGTGTAAAATTGAGTGCCCGTTAGTGTATAATCAAGTGCCCGTTAGTGTATAATCAAGTGCCAGTCCATGTATTTTGGAGTAAAATTGAGTGCCCGTTAGTGTATAATCAAGTGTCCGTTAGTGTATAATCAAGTGCCAGTCCATGTATAATCAAATGTCAGTCTATGTTTTTTTGAATGCCAGTGCTTGTGTTTTTGAGAGCCAGCAAAAATATTAGTGTAACAGAGTGCCAGTGTTGGTGTAACAGAGTGCCAGTGTGAAGAGTGCCAGTTCATGTGTATAAAAGTGCCCGTATAAAAGTGCCAGTGCCAGTTTAACAAAGTGCCAGTTCCAGTTTACACTGGCACTTTGTTAAATTGGTACTGGCACTTTTTTCACTGGCAATTTGTGATACATGAACTGGCACTTTATCACACCTAGCCTTGTTAAACGTACACCGGCATAAACGGAAACCAGTAATTACAAAAATGCCACCGTTTATTTTGAACATGGTTGCCAGTATTTACAAAATTGCCACCGCTTAATTTGAAAACACGTTTTTTCATATCTTAAGAAAAAACTAGTTTTTCATAAGACCAACTCTTTGTATAATATGGAGTACTCGGTACCATGTAGTTTTTTTTTTTCCTCGATTGCTAGGGTTTACGCTTAATCTTGTTATGTTTGTGCTAATTTGGGTATTTTGGATTTCACTTTCTTTTTTTTTTTTTTTGGGTTGTATGAAAAAATTCATAATTTGATTCTCAAACTTGATTATCAAATTTGATTCTCAAAGGGGATAATTGGAATTTAAACAAATTACTCCTTCTGCTCAAGTCAAAGAGCGTCCTTTTGTAAATTTCAGACAGTAAATGTAATGTATGTAAGGAATTGTGGGAGTAATCTTGTCTCCCTTTTGTATTGGCTTCCAATGTCGTCCGGAAGAATTAAAGGATGCAGCTAACAATGGTGGGTTTTTTTCTTGGGATCACCATTGTAACCTTATTGTTCAATGATGTAGGTTGAATTGTATTTGCTCTTCTTCTGCATACTGTGAACTCGGAGCTCGACTGGTCTTAAGTTACTGGTTTTGTAATCTTTACTTATAGAAAGTTAGAATCCTGTTCTATCAATTCTTACTATAAAAGCATGAAGCGAAAGCGTGGGAAGAAGGAGAAATCAAAAAAGCTACCTATGCGGCTATGCCTGTGAGTAGTGAAAAGGAGACGGTTGAAAATGTTGGTAGTGCAAGCATGGAAGATGATTCTGGTCCGGAGGATATCGAAAAAGAGGAGATTGAAACTAAAATAGACGCTGAAACGCCATCATCGACAGGAAATGATCAGCAGACGAAAAAAAAAACTAGTTATATTCAGTTCTGGTGAACAAGTAGATAAGCCTGCCGGGAAACTGGTATATAATCGTGTAAAAGTGAAGATCGAGTCTTCTAAAGCTTTAGAATCTCAGCTTGCTTCTTCGGATGCATATACACAAAGTGATGCCGATAAGAGTAGTCCACATGTGTGCGTAGATAAAAAAAAAAAGTAGTAGTTGGGGACAAAGTGGAAGACAGTGCTTGCTAACTCATTGTCTGAAGTTAATAAAGGCGTTTCAGTGTACCAGTCTAAGAAAGCTGGGGGAATAAATATAAAATCAAAGGGGTTTAGCTCTTCAAGTTTAAGCCCATGTAATACTGCTGGGTTGGTGCAGGTTGAAAAAACTCATCAGAAAGAACCTGAGTGACGCCGTCGAGATTCACACCAGGAAGAACCCGAGTTTCCGCATCGAGATTCACAGCAGAAAGAACCTGAGTTATCGCGTCGAGATTCACACCAGAAAGCACCTGAGTTACCCCGCCGAGATTCTCAATACTCCAAGCAAGAACTAGATGCTGCATTAGAATATCCAAAATATGTCAATTTTCTTCTAAGACCCTCTCTCTCTCTCTCTCTCTCTCTCTCTCTCTCTCTCTCTCTCTCTCTCTCTCTCTCTCTCTCTCTCTCTCTCATATGCTGCCTTTTGCACTTCCTATTGATGCACATTTGGCATGTTAATTTGTATCTTTTAGTTTGAAGTAACCCCTTTTGAATTGCCTTCACATTGTCTTTAATCTGTCCTTACCTAGGTAATTAAGAAAATCATGAAAATGGATGCAGCTGAACCTTTCAATGCTCCAGTGAATCCTATTTCTTTGGGAATTCCTGTGAGTATTTCTTGTTCCAGATGCCATTTTCTTCTCATAGCATACAAGAATAAGTACTCTACGAGACTCGTGCGGATCCACCTTAGGGCCAAAGTGGGCCATGGCCCACACTCAAATTTCCAAAAAAATAAAAAAAATTTGAAACTATGGATAACTAGACTTAGTTAATGCATTTCAACTCGTAGTAGTACGAGTTGTTATGAACATTCTAAGTTTTGGTATGGTGTGACTTGTAGGATAACTTCTATGGTCCCTATTTCCCCATGTTACTTTTTGTGATATTATTTTGAAGGTTTTATTTGTAATGATTAGCGGTGGCCGATCCAGTACCTTTTATAAGTGGGTGCACAAATACACTATAAAGCTTTAAAATGTAAATGGTGGAGAAAAATATGCTTATTAAGGGACTAGAATACCACTAAACTAAGCAAACACTTTGACTAAAAGGGTGCACTTCCACCCTAAGTCCGCTACTGATGATTAGACTATTCTTCTCTGTTTTTTCCTGAAGCATGTGTTCTTCCTTGTAGGCGAAGGATGTTACCCCTTCTAAAAGTAGTCACTTGGAACAAAAAATGCGGAAGCGCCGTGGTATGATTGCTCAGCTTCTTGGTATAGAATATATATTTTTTTCTGTTTTGTCCAATGCGTCATGATGAGGCGCAGGCAAGAGCGTGAAGAGAATTCTCAAACTGTTGATGATATGGAGACTAGTGATGGTCAACTGGCTCGAGAGGCCAAGCCAGAGGTACTTCAGTGTTTGGTTATGCAGGCCTAATACTTTCTTGTAAATTTCTTGGTTTTTAAGAGTGGGTTGGGGTAAAATTGAAAATAGGAGCAAGGACTGAATTTAACCTTGTTTGTCTTTGCCCCTAGTTTGCCTTAGATGTTTTTCTGATTTTTTTTTTTTCGTTTTTTCTTTTTATTTCAGAGGGAATTTCTGGTGGAGCGGTGAAATGCGTAGAGATTGGAAAGAACACCAAGGGCGAAAGCACTCTTTCAAAAACTTAAATATTTTAAATACGAGATAAGGGAAATTCTTAAATCTCCAAGCAGCTTATTAGGGTTCATTACAAATTTATGAATGCTTACTTACCGTCATCTGAAGCTAGTCCAGCTTGTATGCATCTATTTTCTACCAAATCCAAATTTTCTCTTTTTTTTTTTTTTTTTTTTTTTTGAAGGGAACTTCACTTGCGGGAAGTGCTGAAGGTACTTCATCAAGTATGGACAATTCACAGGACCAAGATGCTGATACCGAAATGGAGGATAAAGGAGAGGAAGTGAAGTCGGAAGGCACTAAGCAGCAATATCTCAGCTCGCAGGATAAGCGGATAGACCAAAAGGAGAATGAGATGCCATTGAATACTAAAGAAGAGGGTGAAATTTCTGAACATTTATTGTTAGATGGTCGATCTGGGGAAGGGCAAAGTAAAGACTCAGAGGCTCAAATGGGAGTCAGGTAATGATATCCAGAAAAATGCTACCAAAGAAATATCAATGCGACATGGGGATGGAACCACTGCAGCCGAATATCATATGCCTAAGGTTGTATACTTCTTTCAGGTGAGCTTTCAATAATAGCAACTTATGATCTTTTACTTAAATTCTACTCCCTCCGTCCCAAAATGAATGTTCGATTTTTTTAAAAAAAAAAATTGTCAATTTGCACTATCATATGCTAAAAATAATCAATCTAAACCAACTCCACTTAAAGATATACGGAATAACTCGGCTAACAAAAAAAACACACCAATTGAGCTGACAATCCACAAGTCTGGGCTTAAATTTGATTGAACGGTTGGTTGATGTTGATTCTTGAAGTGAACTTTTGGGGAGCTTAATTTACACTTCTTGTTACTGCAATGAAACATCAGATCAGCCTTTGAAAAGATGCCGATAAATTTGGGGAAACCAATGAGCAATTAAAAAAAAAAAAAAAAGACATGGTACCCTGTTTCCTTAATCGATATCAAGGCAGATCGTATTTGACATTGCCCAGGTACAAACCACATGCAGGAGCCATGGGACTTGCAGCCGTCACTGTTTTGGCATTAAGGATGCGCTCAACTGCAAAACATGCATTAACTAGCTTCGGTCTCCACATAAGCAAATATCAAGGATAATTAAGTCAGAAAAAATTAAGTTAATATTTACCATCTTCATGTGTTATTTCTCCGGTGCCAACGGCTTTAAGAACACCGACAAGCAATCTTACCTGGGCAAATATGTGGAACTTTAGAATAGGTATGAATGCATTTTGACCACGTAAGGGAGAAGCTTACCTTGATCACTTCATTGATTATTGAAAATTACAACATTTCGTGAACTAGTGTCAATTTGTAACTGTAATCTCTTAAATTTGATTATCACAGTTAATTGTTATTGAAGGATTTATTTGTAGTAGAGTATACTGGTAAATATTAACTAGGGGCACTTAAAGAGGGTGCACATATCTTAATGGAATACAGCTTGACTTATTAACATAAACATTGACTTACTGAAATTCTGTTATTTTGCTGAAAGCGTGCTCTTTAGGGGACATAGGTAGTGACTCAAAAGCAAGATGTATATGAACATTTTACATAGATTAACTGTCACAGTGTCCGTTTATAGCTGTGGTAGTAATTCATTTTCAAGATCTTAGCTATGGAGCATTTACGTCTATAAAAAACTTGTAAAGGGGTCAGAAACATAACATGAACGCCAATAATACTTGCAAGGATAACACAAACCTGGTGGTACAAAAATGACCGTGCTCGAGCTGTTACGACAAAGCAACGATGCCTTTTCCTGGTGCCGAATCCGTGACTAAATTCAAAATTGGACTGTTCAACATTGATTTTGCTGGAATCAAGAGATGAATTGTTCCACAGCATATTTTGTGATTCCCTCTCTATAACTGATGGAAAATATGGAGTAGGAACAACCTCAGTAACACTAAGTTCATCTAATGTTTTGATAGGTGACTTTGCCTGTCAACAATTTAAAAAAATGGATTACATACAGTAAGTGCTATATAGTCATCAAACTTTGCTCCGATTCCGCAAAAAATCTATGCTAACATTGTAAAAATATTGAATGGATACTCGTATGAAGTTTAAGATAAAAGCCAAAATGGAAACCTAACGGTGGCAATGACCTCATCTAAACAGATAAGACAATTGCTTCAATGAATTCCTACGTGAAGTGAGGACTAGGGCAGTATAGAAATAGGAGGAATAGGAAAGACTTCATTAGTTTAGTTAGGAAACTTCTATTGTGATAAGCCCATGGGATAGGACCACCAATAGTAACCCCCTATCTCCAAGTACAAGTTTCAGTAGAAAAGACACATTCATGTTCCAGGATAATATAAAGCATAAGTCAAATAAACATATGCAACCCAAGCTACAGGATTTCCCGTATAACCATTAATGTATCTCAAAGTAAGAAGATAGAGAGGCATAGGGGGAAGGAGATTGAGAGGGCAGCGGAAATGGAAGGGAGAAAGACGGCGGCGAGATGGAGGAAGAAGCCGGAGATAAAGATCGGCGGAGGTGGGAGTGGCGGTTTTGGTAAGAAGAGAGGGGTGAGGAACCGGGAGGGGAACAAATTGAGGGAGGGCAGAGTGGATGAGGATAGAAGGAAAGGGGGATGGGGTGAGATGAGGAAGTACCATAGTTACCGGGAACGTGGGACGCGGGACGGGAATGAGGAACGTGAGTGTTAAAAAATTGGGTACGTTAGGGGTAGGATGAGTCGGTACGCCAGTTGGGAACGTGGTATGCTTTTATTGGAAACGCAAAAATAATATATACTCCCTCCGACCCAATAAAAGCTTCACTAATTTCCTAAAAGGGCGTCCCGTTAGAAGCTTCACCTTTCCTAAAATGGCAAATAATCTTTACTATTTCACCCACTCATTCTCTCTCCTATTTTACTATTACACTCACGACATTTTTCAAATTTACTATTTTCTCCACTCATTCTCTCTCCTATTTTACTATTACACTCACAACATTTTCTCCACCCTTAATTTGCGTGCCGAGCAAAAATGGTGAAGGTATTATTGGGACGGTGGGAGTATATATATATATTAAAAAAATGGGTAAATACATAAATATGCCCCTGAACTTAGGTTTTGAATGCAGATATGCCCCTAACATCGATAATTGGCATCCTTGCCCCTAAACTCATGCAAAATGAGAGTATATTTGCCCTTCGTTAAAATTTCGTCCAAAATTTAACGATTTTAGTACCTAACTGAATCAAAACGACGTTGAAGGGTAAATTGTGAATAAGGGGTTGAACTTATTCAAAGATAGGTCTCTCACTTATTAATCTTTTCTCATGTTAGTCACAACCTTTTTTCACCTTGGCAAAAAAATATTTTTATTATTAAAATTAATATTTTTAATTATTATTTAGCATAATCATGATAATATTTAATAAAAACTTTTTTCAGCATGATTTTTTTTAGAATAACCTTTTTATTGTTAATAATTTTAGCAAATATTAAAAAAAATAAAAAATTATGTTGATCTCTTAATAATTATTTTATGAAAACCCTTTATTTTTTCTAAATAATTTTACTTAATATAATTATCTATAAATATATAAAGGCTCAAGGGATTGAAGCAAATTCTTTCCAAAACTTCTTTTACATTAATCGACTAAAATGCCCTTTTATTAATTAACTCATTAATGTCACTATAACCATCCAACAAATGATTGCTTCATCCATTTAAAGCTTTAACCATCAATTCTCTCTCTCTCTCTCTCTCTCTCTCTCTCCCATTATTGTTATGTGAGTGTTATACATGTTGACTAGTAGGTAACCCGTGCTCCGCACGGAAAGCTAATTTGCTAATATCATGATTTATTTTTTATAATATAAGTATATTATAAATGAATCAAAACATTAACATTTATAAAGATAGAAAAATTGTGTTCAATTTTAATAACTTTTTTGCACATAAGTTTAATAGGAATTGCATTGTGACTAACAATGTAGCAATTTTTGCTATTTTATTTTTGATGTTCATACTTTATGTCATTTATTTTTTATGTCATAATTTATGTCAGTATGCAACATTTTTTATGGACGTTAACAAAGTGAATGAAAAAACTAACGACCTATTTCTTTTCAAATTACAACATTTTAAATACAATGTAGGGGGTTCCAACCCTTAACCTTCCCGAGAAAAGTACGTCTTTAAGCTAAATACTCATTGGCATTATTAACGACCTACTTTGATATATACTCCCTCCGTCCCACCCGAATTTGGACAAAGTTACTTTACACGGAGATTAAGAAATAACAATAAGATAATAAAAATGTGTGGTAGAAAATGAAGAGAGAATGAGTGGAGTTAATAGTGGTTGGTTGAATAAATTGTATGGTGGAGAATGAGTGAAGTTAATGAGTGAGTGGGGTATGCCCATTTTTTTATTATTATAAACTTTCCTTTTTGGGTTGTCCAAATTCGGATGGGACGCCCAAAAAGGAAATTTGTCCAAATTCGGGTGGGACGGAGGGAGTATATAGTAACTATTATGATTAACTAATATTATTAATAGTAATAGTTAACATATATTGTAACTATAATACTATTACTTAACCTATATAGTAAATTAATACTATTTATAATAATAGTTAGCATATATAGTAACTATTATAGTTAACTAATACTATTAATAGTAATAGTTAACATATATAGTAACTATTATAGTTAACTAATACTATTAATAGTAATAGTTAACTTATATAGTAACTATTATAGTTAACTAATACAATTAATAGTAATAGTTAACATATATAGTAACTATTATAGTTAACTAATACTATTAATAGTAATAGTTAACATATATAGTAACTATTATAGTTAACTAATACTATTAATAGTAATAGTTAACTTATATAGTAACTATTATAGTTAACTAATACTATTAATAGTAATAGTTAACTTATATAGTAACTATTATAGTTAACTAATACAATTAATAGTAATAGTTAACTTATAAAGTAACTATTATAGTTAACTAATACTATTAATAGTAATAGTTAACCTATATAATAACTATTATTATTAACTATGGACGTTAACAAAGTGAATGAAAAAACTAACAACCTATTTCTTTTCAAATTACAACATTTTAAATACAATGTAGGGGGTTCCAACCCTTAACCTTCCCGAGAAAAGTACGTCTTTAAGCTAAATGCTCATTGGCATTATTAACGACCTACTTTGATATATATATAGTAACTATTATAATTAACTAATATTATTAATAGTAATAGTTAATATATATTGTAACAATAATACTATTACTTAACCTATATAGTAAATTAATACTATTTATAATAATAGTTAACATATATAGTAACTATTATAGTTAACTAATACTATTAATAGTAATAGTTAACTTATATAGTAACTATTATAGTTAACTAATACAATTAATAGTAATAGTTAACATATATAGTAACTATTATAGTTAACTAATACAATTAATAGTAATAGTTAACTTATAAAGTAACTATTATAGTTAACTAATACTATTAATAGTAATAGTTAACATATATAGTAACTGTTATAGTTAACTAATACTATTAATAGTAATAGTTAACTTATATAGTAACTGTTATAGTTAACTAATACTATTAATAGTAATAGTTAACTTATATAGTAACTATTATAGTTAACTAATACAATTAATAGTAATAGTTAACTTATAAAGTAACTATTATAGTTAACTAATACTATTAATAGTAATAGTTAACCTATATAATAACTATTATTATTAACTAATAGTATTAGCTAATAGGGAGAATACCAAAAGTCATAGATTTTGGGATAGTGATGACGTGGCTTCTCCAAAATCAAAAGTTTGCCTAAACTTGTCCACGTGGCGAAGCCATAACCCTCCTCACCAACTTTAATATATATATATATATATAGATTTCAACAACTTCATATTATGAAATAAAGAAAAAAGAAAACTAAATCACGTATATGTAGATTCACTAAAATTCAACTTGCAGACAAATTTAATACTTCAATGGAAAATGAAAAAAATTGCCAAATACACTTTTTTAGATTTTTTTCTATCATTTTGCATAAAAAAGATTGTTTTTATTATCATAACTCGTCCTATTAGATTTTCAAAATCCATAAATATATATATATATATATATATATATATATATATATATATATATAAAGGGCAAACCCCGGTGCGCCAAGCGCTCCCCGCATGGCTCAAGTGCATTGAGCACTTCTTCAAGTCATTTTTCCCTCCAAAACTTCCTCATAGCCATAACATTGCCTAGATACACTTTCTCAACAATTCAGTCAATGTTTAATAAATACAACATTAATTATGTAACTAATTTTTTAGCATGTTGGTCATTTAATTTAAACATTCAACACACTAAATAATTGGTTCCCTTGTATTTAAAATAGTTTAGGATTAAAACAATTAATATTGTAGTTTCAAAAAACAATTTAATACTTCGTACTAAACACATACTCCCTTTGTCTCACGTGAGCGTTAACCAAAAAATTGGTCACAAGAATTAAGAAAAAGTTGGAGAGAGAATTTGTGTGAGGAGGTGTTAGTGAGTATGGAAAATAAATAGAAGAGGAAATAAGTGAGGAATAATAAGTTGATTGGTGTTGTGAGTATAAAAGTAAAGTAGGAGTGAGAATGAGTGGGAGGAATAGTGTAAAAACTTTGCCATTTTTGACAGTCTTCAATCACATGAAATTGACGAAAAAAGAAATAAGTCCTCACTCACGTGTGACAGAGGGAGTATACAATTAATGCAGAAGTTTATTATTGAAGCATTGTAAAGATTTATCCTTTTGACAATATATTGAATATAAGAAGTTTCAAATTTGACCAATTAAATAAAATATTCACATAAATGATTAAGTATATGAAAGTTTACAAAGTTTTTGGAAAAATTGGAATTTTCCGAATTTGGATCTTAAAATATTTGCTGGAATACAATAAATTTGTAACACACACACACACACACTAGGTTATTAGACAAAATATTGGGGAAAATAAAAAATTACCCTAAGTTGGATCTCGAAATATTCATGCAACTATAGTAAATGAGTTAATTTCTTAAAATCAATCATAAATAACATAAAATAAGTGCAAAATCTTGAAAAATCCAAGTAATTAAAAATTAATTCAAAAAAAGAAAAGTACATGATTCCGATAATACCCGAATTGAAGGCTTGAAATGACACAAATTGTTATTGATTGATTTCAATAACCTAAGCTGAAATCCCAAAATAAGGACTTTCCTTGAAAACTGACGAATGCTAAAGGTCATTTAATTCTGTCATTTAAAATTGCCCCTATATAAAAGGTTTTATGATACTAATGAGAACAAGTGTATATCATTTTAGATTAGTGATTTTTGCAGTAAAATTTATGATAGATATTGAGATAAAACGGCATACAAAACTTCAGAATATACATGCGAGAGAGAAAGAGAAATGAAAGCGTTAGTAAGGATGGTATTTATGGCCTCAACAAATGTTTGACTCACTTATTGAGCCTTTTAATATTTTTAAGGTTTGCAATTCACTTGAGCTAGCATAAATAAATAGTCAATTCTCTAAAAAAAATGTAATATTTTTGCAAAAACATTAAAATTCATAACTAATGATTAACTATTAAGATCCATTTATTTAAATTAAAATAATTCCTTAATTATAATAGTTCTTATAAACTATAAAATATAAATATATTTAGCATTTTTGTAAATATCTATTTTAAGCTCGGGTGGGACGGATGACGTATTATTTTTATCTTTCATCTATAAATTTTTTCATAGATATTTGCTTAAAATTTAACTTTGTTTGAAATAGTTTCATGCGATAAATGTACAGGTGTAGCACTAGTTTTTACTAAATAATATGATTTTATTGTTAAAACTATTTAGAAAATATAACAAAATTTACATATTACAATTAATATATTTTATATTGATATAAAATATATTAATTTTAATAATAAAAATATTTTTTGCCAAAGTGAAAAAAGACTGGTGACTAACATGAGAAATGATCAATAAGTGAGGGACCTATTTTTTAATAAGTTCAACCCCTTAACTCACAGTTTACCCATTCAACGTCGTTTTGATCCGGTTAAGTCCCAAAATCGTTAAATTTTGGACGAAATTTTAACGAAGGGCAAATATACTCTCATTTTTCATGAGTTTAGGGGCAAGGAGGTCAATTATCGTTAAATTAATGGGTGTGTGTAAATATATTGAGGATGAAAATAGCTGCCCTGTAGGTTTAATTTTGTATGCAGAGTTCCAATTACACTCTGCATCGTTCGCTCTCCCCAATCCATGGAAACCCTTCTTCATCTATATCCACGACTCTTCCTCCAAAGTCCAAATCCTCCTCACTTCTCCTCTCCTTAGCAATTCCGACTCTTTCCCTATTTATTTAGTCTCCTCTCAGCTCTCACCCCAACGTCGACTTCAATTCCGATCAAGATTTAACGACTTTCCACTTCAAGTCAATATTGGATCGACAAAGATCGAAATGTTCTCAACTTCAGCAAAGTCCGAAAAAGGACCAAGATGATATTCCATTAACCGACAGCGCGATTGAAATGTCAGATTCTACCTTCTTTTTTTGAAAAGAATCTGGACGATGCTTTTGGGATTTGGATCGCGTTCCTAGGAGAGTTGGGGCGTAAACGACCCTGATTCTGGGACGCGCAATCTAGGGCGTGGGACGAGGAGGAAGTAGAGTTCACGGTAACTATGGGGAGTACATAAGACGCGGATGATTGATTATATAGCACGATACAAGATGCAACTAGGAAGAGCTGAACTTGCATCCTAGAAAATCTAAAAACATAGCACTTCAAACGCGGAACTGTAAATGCACAGTGAAAAACTCAATAATTTACATTTATACTTTAACTTGTAAAGGAGAGAATAACAACCTGACAAGAAGTGGCGCGGAAGGAACTGAAATCATGTGTTCCAACAAGAACTTTGCATGCTTTCTGGATGTTCACAAAAATTAAGTATCTTTCTTAATCAATAAAAAAGGAGAAAAAGTACTGAATGAATATATATTAGCAAACGTTAAACAACCTGCATTGCTGGATGATTTAGTTCCTCGGGAACATGCCACGCACGGCCTTTCTCAAAGGTTGATAAAGACTCTGGCCCAGATAGTAACCGATAGAAGTACCTACAGAAAAAGTCATAAATAATGCAACTATGAAATTGCTAGGTATTTTTTGGATAATAGTAAAGGAGATACTATTCAATATATATATATATATATATATATATATATATATATATATATATATATATATACTCCCTCCGTCCCATTGATATGTGCACAAAATGAGAGTGCACGGGAATTAAAAAAAAAGAAATGTTATAAAAGTAACTGTTGTGAGTGGGTAGGAGAGAGAAAGTGTGGTAGAAAATAGTAATTGGATTGTTGTTGTGAGTATGACAAATGGGTCCCATTAATAAATAAGTATTATAAAATTTCCATTTTGGGAAAGTGAGACTTATCAATGGGACACCTAAAAGGGAGTTTGTACACATATCAATGGGACGGAGGGGAGTATATGCTACATAGCTGTAGTTCTTACTGATAAGTTTTTGTTGATACCTACGTGCGCTCTTGAGCTTTGTATCTAGAGTGAAAATCAGCTTCAACACATCGAACATCAGTTACCATTATATCACCTTCATTCTTCTGTTAATACAAAATAAGAAATGAGTCAGGATCCTTGGCATGAGATGGAGGGCAAAATGAGAACTAGCTTAATTAAAACTCAGTATTGCACTCTATTTCATAGTTAGGCTTTAGCTTTATCTAAATGCTAGCCAATATTTGGCTCTAAAGCTATAACTAACTACTCCCTCCATCCCATAAAGATGTTACCATTTGCCATTTCGTTTGTCCCAAATAGATAGTCCCATTTCCAAAATCGTAAGGTTAAAATCATTGAACTTCCAAAATTGCCAACGAAGGAAGGAGTAATAATTAGAACTCATTACGGTAAGTAATGGAAATAAAAATATGTTATCAAAATGTTTGATTAGTCAAATGGAACTATCATTATGAGACGGAGGGAGTACGTCATACTTCTCCCAATATTTGGCTATAGCCACCCTGTGGTTCGCTCATCCATCTATCTATCCATTTAAACAGGTCCAATTTGAAAAGTCAAAACTCTTACATATTACCTTTACTTAAACATGATGCTTTTAATTATCACCTACATTTTAGAACGGGACTATCTTTCTGAGACAGCTAAAACTGAAAAGGTAAAGCATCTTTTTAGTAGGAAATAAGATGTACAACAGCAATCTCATCGACAAGGAGACCACGCTATACAGACTTGAAATGGTGACCGAAAATATTAGGCCATCATCTTCTGAAATTTCACTAGAAATAACATGTCAATGTGGAAATATGTAAAACTTCCCGATTACCTCCATAGTGTCTCAAGCATGCAAATATATCACAAAAGAAAAAGAAAGAAAAAAACTATTACCTGCAACAATAGCACGCTAGAAATATATGAACTTAGACTCACTAGATTTTAACTTAGATATTCCCTCCACTAAAAAACAAACTCAATTCTGAAAGAGGCAATAAGTTCAGTGCAATTTCAAGAAGGTACAATCAAGAAAACTACATTTAAAAACTTTTAACTTGTCAAATGTGACTATTTTCTTGAGATACAGCAAGTATAATTAAAAAATCTAAAAACTAGAGAAGCATCAAAAGTTAATATATACTCCCTCCGTCCCACGTGAATACAAACTTATTTCTTTTTTGGTCCGTCCCACGTGAATACAAACTGCCCAAAATGGAAATAAATTTATTATTTTATATTCACCCTACCCCACCCACTCATTCTCTCTCTTCATTTCCTACCACACAATTTATTCAACCAACTCCACTCATTCTCTCTCTTCATTTCCTACCACACATTTTCATTATCTTAATAATATTTTTTAATTATTGTGCCCGAAAAAATGGTTTGTAATAAGGTGGGACGGAGGGAGTATATATATATATTATATATATATATATATATATATATATATATATATATATTAGATCAATGCACCGTACATGTAAGAAATGGTTCACGGCTCGTTTAACCACTGCAGCTTCATGAGGCGGTAACTGCATGAAAAGAGAGAGAGAGAGAGAGGATATGGTTGATCATCCGTTACAAATAAATAATTTCCACTAATTCTGATTAATTTGAAGCAACACAAGTGGTCCTGCAACAGCACTTGTATGCTTGTGTTTATGTGTAGTACATGTGCATGAGGAAGTGACAGGAAAGTTACTAAGATAGCATCATGTCATTGTAGTTGCATATGTAAAGTCTTTGAACAAAGAGATGATATATGAACACTCAATTCTGCTACAAACAACCATTAAGATTTACATATCTATACGAGAAAGATGAGAGAAAGAGAGAGAGAGAGAGAGAGAGAGAGAGAGAGAGAGAGAGAGAGAGAGAGAGATGGGGGGGAGGGTAAAAAATAATGGTCCGCTTTGGCATGTACCAAAGACAAATTTTGAGTTGAGCTCCGGAACCCAAACTACCCATTTATTTGTATGACAGACCAAAAAGAATCAGAACCCTAAACTCTCATATGAGAACAGATATGGATGAGCTGCAAGAATAAACACACGTCCTGAATGTGGCCTCCTGTTCACAACTAAAGAGGGCATTGAGCAAGGATTAGGTAAAAGAATAATGGGTGAAAGCTAAGTCTGAAGCTTTACCTACAATCAACAAGCACAGACTAACCTATTAGATGACAAAAGAAATAAATCATATAAAATGTTGTTTTTTAGTTCGCAAATTAAGTTTTTTCTTTTTATTTCCGCCTATGATCTTTCCTTTGCGGGGATGTAGAGTATCCCATTTCAAATAGACATCACAACAGATGTTATCTTATGTTCATATGGAATGATTGTGAAATAAATTACCTGCTGATATACATATTGGGGCCAGAACTTGGTAAACTAGCTTCATTATAGAAAGAAACATACTTCCCCGTTAGTTTGTCCCAAAAAAAAATATCATTTCAAAATGTAAGATATACTCCCTCCGTCCCGCCCGATGCTTCACCATTTTGGTGAAGCACGTAAATTAAGAAAAGTGATGAGTGGGAGAAGGGTTGTGAGAGGGAAAAAGTGAGTGGATATGACAAGTGGAGCCCACAATTTAAATATGTGAGGGGAAAAAGTTAGTGGATATGACAAGTGGGCCCCACAATTTAAGTATGTGAGAGCAAAAAGTGAGTGGGGTTGACAAATGGGGCCCACATTTATTACCATTTTAGGAAGGTGAAGCTTCTACCGGGACACCCATTTGGGTAAAAGGTGAAGCTTCGGGCGGGACGGAGGGAGTATATGCATTACATACTTTCCAAAAAAAATGAGCTGGTGCTCTTTCATGACATGAAGTTTTCATGCAACTTAAATAGAAAAGAAATGTCAAAAACTATATTTTAGACACTAAACTTGAGCTCTTTTCAAAATGTTCTCACCAAATTAATATTTTTCAAAATGTTCTCACTAAACTTTAACAATTTTCAAAATGTGCTCACTCTGTTAACAAATTTGCTCAAAACCTAAAGAATTTTAGCCACGTAATTAATGTTTATTAAGTTTTTTCAACCAATATGTTAACATTGTTGACGAATATGATAAAGGCTACAAATTAGTTAATGTAAAATGTCACAAGCACATAATTTATTGGAAATATTACAAATTAATTCCCAAAAAAAAACATTTAACCTATATTGTATTTAACGAAGTTAGTCATGTGAGGCCATGTGGTTCAAATTGGTTAGATTTTTTAGCGAATTTGTCGATAGAGTGAGCACATTTTGAAAAATGTGGAAGTTCAGTGAGAACATTTTGAAAAATAATAGTTCAATGAGAATATTTTGAAAAAAAGCTAAAGTTCAGTGACTAAAATATGATTTTGCCAAAAGAAATAATCTTTGAAAGTCTTGACTTTAAATTTGCAAACATTTTCATATGCGCCCGGGGGGAGGGGGCCGTGATGTTAATTTAGCTCGGAATGTGTGGTTTTATCATGTAATCTGCATTCTTAAACACTGTCAAATGATAATGATGCAAATGCAATGAGACACCATTATGTCTTCACCAACGCATAGGATGTTGTTGAATGGCAGTCGTAATCCATAAGACTGAATCTAATGTACTCTATACGGAATTACCATTCACAGTTTGGAACAGCACCAAATTCTAGCGGTCGCGAATCAAAATTATCCATGCTAAAAACAAATCACAAGAAAAGTGGCTGTGCCCAGATTCTAGTAATGACTGTTACAGAAAATTCAGTGGCAAAATGAGATCAAGCTTATGCTATCCTTTTCTTTACAACAGTTTAGGTTTAAAATGGAGATATGCAGCTTTATGTATGTAGACCACGATGAGAAAAATCATACAAGTTTCCAAGAGAATAAAGAGTAGACTATAAGCCAATTACCAATTCATCAGGTTTCCGTTTACTTGTACGTTCCACGTCTACATGGCAGACATTTGATAAGGCATGTACTCCTGCATCCTACATTAATAAAAGCATAACTATTCCACAGCATGTTCTCATGAGACAGATAAGAAGAAAACAGCCATACAATGACAGCTTAAGACATCACTTGCACATTGGTTTCTCACCATAACCCTGAGCAAAACACCAACATTTATACACATAATCATTGAACGATGTATAAATGAAAACCATGATAGGGACAAACATAAGTGTAAAATTTTGGCACAAGGCAAAAAGAAAGAGGTAAGTTATCGAACTGCTTCGACTAACCTGTAGTTGTATTTTCTAAACGATTTTGATAAGCTTTTGCCAAATGTGAAGTCACTGTCTTTTAGGAGATACACAGTATGAACATCCTTCACTAAAGAGTAACGTTTAAAAAGATCTCAATTGAAGGTCGCAAAAATACTTTTCAAATACTCCCTCCATCCCAGCTCAATGACGACTAACTTTTTGGGCACAAAGATTAAGGAAAAGTAGTATAATATATTATCAGTGGGGCCAAATTTCATATATCCCCCATATTATCCACCAAATCTCACTTTGCACCCCAGTTTGAAAAGTGGGTATTTTTTGGTACTCTAATTTCCTAATCGTCCCATTTTTATCCCATGGTCAAGTCACGGAGGGGGCAAAGTGGGACGAGTTCAAAATTCGAGTACCAAATAGACCCACTTTGCAAACTGGGGTGCAAAGTGGGATTTGGTGGATACTTTAAGGGGGTAAACGTAATTTGGCCTAATAATGGAGGAGGTGTTGTGGGTATGAAGATTAAAGCACGAGAGAGAACGAGTGGGAGGAATAGCAAGTGGATTGTTGTTGTGAGTATAACAAGTGGGTCGCGTTAAATATAAAAACATTGCCATTTTGCGCATTTCTCATTGAGCTGGGACGGACGAAAAAGAAAATAAGTCCTCATTGAGTTGGGATGGAGGGAGTATATAACTTGATAAAACATGACTTTTTCACCCTTTCCTTTTTTGATGAACTAGATGTTATGCATAAGAATATAGTAAATCATTATAATATGTTATGTCCAAAATTCCAATTTGTTAGATGCAAGGGCCGAGAAATCATAGACTACCCTAATATATTAGACACTACCATTATGAAAAATGTATAAACTATAATAGAGTGGCCTTTCTCCTACGTATCCTTCGGAGAGTCCAAAACAGATAGGTGTCAAGGCAACTTCATTGCATTTCCAGTGCCAGGTGAATGAGAGGTGATGGTTGCGTTATGCTAAATCTTCTTTATGCTTTGGGACTACTATCTCTTTACACATTCAAGATTACTCCTTGAGGTCCACAGTCCACTGAGCTTTATTAGGATCCTAGCCAAGGCAACTTCTTGAAATTCGCTTTTCATGATTCTCATGCAGATTAAGGAATGGCCAAACAAGCAGAATAATGGAGAGAGAAACTGCAGGAACCCCCCCCCCTCAAAGAGTTCAAAACAGATGGATGTCATGCTGCTTCAATGCATTTCCAGTGCTAGACGGATGAGAGGAGATGGTTGCGGCAAACGGACAATATACAATATTATAGCAAAGCGCTTATGATCTACTATCTCCTTACACATTAAATTTTATCAATCATTGTGGTAAGTATACACGTAATCAGAAAATTCACCACTGAATTGCACGCTGTAGTAGCAAATTATTAACTTACAGTTCGGCTTGAGCAAAAGATTGAAACTGGCTGCCCGATAAATTTAAGGAAGGCTTCCTACACAGAACAAGTAAAATCTAGTGTTAAGGCAATGAATCTTCTTTTCTTTTTCTTTCTCTTTCCATCATAATACAAGTCTGCAAAGTAATTTCCACATTCTGCCATCCTACAAAATTAGAAGCAGTATGTGTAATCACATACACCATATCAATGTGTGTGTGTGTGTGTGTGTGTGTGAGAGTGAGAGAGATTATTGTGTCAAATGTATACAAGTTGACCTGGTATGCCTTTATCCATAACCGATTGGAAGAAGTCAAATTCTGTACTTGCAATGATCACTAACAAAATACTAGTAAGATATATAGTGAATCCTTAAACAAAAAAGCTCCACTTACCTTCTGAAATATCGATCAGCACATAAAATTACTCCCTCCGTTCCACATCAAGAGTTCATATTTGACAGTCAAACTTTTAATTTTGTATTTCCATGCTTTATGTCTCTTAAGATTTGTATTAAACATATAATTTTCTTCTCCAATATGCAAGGAAACTATAATATTCTGAACATAAAATTAGAAAAATGCGGGAAAAAACAAACACAAAAAAAAAATATGTATAGGTGTACTATAGAAAGTGGACTCTTTAAGTTAAACATTCCAAAATAGAATAGAGGATGCTTAACATGGAATGGAGGGAGTGCAAGAAAGATGAGTATCTCGGTTTCATTCTTACCGATTAAAACATGAAGCAATCAACACTTAACCCCTACAAGTTCCTTTCTTTGGTAATGCAAAACAAGTCAAAATCTTTATTAGAAACATTTCAAATGCTGAAAGCTTGCACTGCCACTGGCATGTTGTTTTCATCTCCTCTGTAATTTCCACTCATTATTTATGCAAAAGAGGCCAAACCCTTACTGGACTCTTTCCGTCCAATAATAAATGTTGCATTTTGTCGTTTTTAAGCGTTTTTAAGAAATGTGTTTTACTTGTTTGTAGATCACATATACCATGGTAAAATTGCAATAAGATCATTTCCTTTATAAAAAGGAAACATTTATTATGGGACGGAGTAAGCATAAATTTAAAACATTTAAGGTTTGACTTTTCAAAAGAACATTGCTCTGACTTTTCGATGTCAATTTGACTAATTTTGAAGGTCAACATAGTTCTAAACATACAAACAAGCTCATTTCTAAACAATGAAAGGAAATATAAGTATTGCATTACCTGCAGAACACCAACGACGGTTCTACCGTTCAATTGTTGCTGGGCCCCACAAAATCGAGTTCCAATATATTCAATTGCCACCAAGTACCTCTGCAAATTAGGGTTTTGGCTCATTGCGGCGGTCTGCTGCCTTTGGTCGTCGTCTCCTCTTCTTCTTCGACTTCACAGTTGATCAGGTTTTGGTCGATGACTTTGGCGACCTTTGACGGCCGTTGTGGAGATTCGCGGCGGCGGTGATCGAGCGAGTGCTTGGGGGTGGAGTTCTCAGAAATCAACGGATGGGATTGATTGTCAGTCATGGAGAAAGTTTCCCGTGGTTCTTGGGCGGGCTTGTACACTCAATTTAATTCGGTCGGTTAGAATATGTAACTAGCAACAAATCCATGTCATGTCATGGCGATTACGGCGATTATATATAGCTATTCATATTAGAGTTGGTCTTATAAAAAACTAGTTTTTTCTTAAGATAAGGAAAAACGTGTTTTCAAAATAAATGGTGGCAATTTTGTAATTACTGGCAACCATGTTTAAAATAAACGGTGGCATTTTCGTAATTAATGGTTCCCCCGTTTATGCCGGTCGTTTAACAAGCTGGGTGTGACAAAGTGGTGCATATGTAACAAAGTGCGGCGAAAAAGTGTCAAGATCTGGTTTAACAAAGTGCCAGTGTAAATTGGTACTGGCACTTTGTTAAACTGAAACTGGCACTTTTTACACGGGCACTTTTAAATACATGAACTGGCACTCTGTTACACTAACACTGGCACTTTGTTACACTAATATTTTTGTTGGCTTTCAAAAATACAAGAACTGGCATTCAAAAATACATGAACTGGCATTTTGAAAACACATTTACTGGCACTCAAAAATACATATACTGGCACTCAAAAACACTGATAATTATTTTTGCTGATATTCAAAAAAACATGAACTGACATTCAAAAAAAATGGACTGGCATTCAAAATTACAAGAACTGGCATTCAAAAAATACATTGACACTCAATTACACACTTACTGGCACTCTATTATACACTAACGGGCACTCAATTATACACCAACGGGCACTTGATTATGCACTAACGGGCACTTGATTATACACTAACGGGCACTCAATTATACACCAACGGACACTTGATTATACACTAACGGGCACTCAAAATAACATGTGCTGGCACTCGAAAAACCATGGACTGGCATTTCAAAATGAGTATGCCAATTACGGGAGAAACAGTACCAACACTTCTCGCTACGCCATTAACTCTCCACTGTAGTAGAAATTTTCATGACGGAATTGAAGCTAAAAATAGTGCAAGGAACCCCAAATTAAGCAAAACCAAACCTTGGATTTTGCCTTGATCATACTTGACAGCAGTCAAATCGACTTCAATGCCTAAGAACATTATTTTCTTATTTCCCATCTTCGCAACGAGAAAAGCAAAAAGGTGAAATGATTAAACAAAATCACAAACATACATCAAATGTGGATTTTGATTTCGATTATAGCGGCTACTCTGTAGATCGGCCGGATTGATTTTGCCGTCGCGGTCGGCGTCTAGGACGTCGAATGCGGAGGGTACGCAGTGGACGGGTTTTAACGTAATTTTAAAACACGTTTTTTCATAAGCTTAGAAAAAACGCGTTTTTTATAAGTTTTTGGCTTCATATTATTGAAATTGTAAATTGAAAGATCAAATAGCTATGCATATATTGAAATTGTAAATTGAAAGATTAAAGTGTAAATACTATTTAAATATTTTAAAATATTTTTTGAAACAAAATATTCGTAGTAGATTTAACACTTAAAAAACTATCATCTTCATCGACAACAGTTTTTTCATCAAATAGTGTTTCACTTTTACTCGAATCAATACTTTTTAAGATATCTTTCAATAAAAAATAAAAAAAATCTACATACTAGACTATTCTCTCCGAAAGTATGCATGCAAACCTTTTTAAATCTCTAAAATGAATGTTTAATAATTTTTCAAATTTGCTATTTAATTAAGATAAAATTTAATTTTTTTTTATATTTATTTTAAAATAGAGAGAGTAAAAATAAAGACTTGCTCGAAGAAATTGAAGCTTATAAAATAGAATCACATATCACCTTTTATAATTTTCTAAAACATTTTTTCACTTTCTTTTTAATCAACCTTTTTCTCTCTCCCCTATAGTAATTGGGTAATAGTAAGGACTCAAAATAATTACAAAAATTTGCTTACAAAATCGTAAATGTAATAATTTTATTATTGTTTTTAATTAGACTGTATTGAATCAATTACAGATGATATAATAAATATCGTCAATTAATTTCGTTAGCAAGATTTTGTGGACAACTTTCAATCTGACATCTAAAAATCTCAAATCAGCTTTAAATAAATTATCTTCACATTTAATGATACTTTTTACTTCCAACACAAAGAGAAATTTAACTTCTTCCCCATAGTCAGCTCATCACCCCTAAATTATGTCTATAAACTAAAAAATAGAGTCATGGCTCCATCCCCCCATTTAGTTTTCGCGATTTATCGATTTTCACATTAAAAAGATAACTTTTTACTTTAAAATATTATTTATATTAGTAACCATTTAAAAAAATTAATGCACCATTTCAAAAATTATTATTCTATATTTATATTTTATTTAATTTTATGATAACAAAACATTGAATGAAGTTACAAAATAAAAAAACGAAATACTCTATTTCTATAAAAAAAAATATGTCATCATAAATTAAAAAAAAATGATCAAGTAATAAAGAATTTTATTTTTAAAAAAAATAGCTAAAAATCGTTAAAAAAAACACAAAACAAAGTAGCTATGTTCAAAGAATAAAAAAGTAGCTTCCAATTTTAAGCCTAGAAATTCGCCAATTTCCATAAATAAGTTCGTTTAATAAAATTTATAATTTTCAAAGCAAGAAGCTTTTGATTAAAAAAATGTGAAGAAAAATATTTTGATAATATTAGAAAATAGTTTTTTATTTCTTGAAATATAATATTAGAAAACAGTTAAGCCAGACACTTATTACCATTTTAGTTGTATGACTTTTATTGAAAAGAGCAGCTATCTTCTTACCTTTTTTTCTCAATTAAATTATCTTCTTGCTTCAAACAAATAAATAAATGAATAAATCTCAATCATCTTATTTGCTTAAATTTGAAATCCTGGACATTTTTTCTTTATTTTTTCAATCATGCATATTTATTCTTTTAAAGTAAAAATTCATATACTTTTTTTTTGAAAAAAGAAAGAATTATTATTTATAGTAGTATCGGTATTTTTTTAAAGCAAAATGAAATTTTCAACTATTAAGACTAATAATCCGGTTCTATAATCCTACAAACATGCATTAATAGTAATTACTATATAACATAATGAATTTATTTTAAAAATAAAAAGTATTCAATTTTTGCCTCCAAAACTTCTCTTAGCCCCCTCGGCCATTCCTATAGTCACCTATATTATCTCCACATTCTTCAATTTTTTATTTTTTATTTTAAATAAAATTTTCTTCTTTTTTTAACAAAAGTAAAATTAAAAAATGTCTAACTAATGATCATCTATCTCGAAAACATATCTCGAAAACATAAGAAAAATAGCTATAATCTAAATACTCCCTCCGTCCCAGATTAGTGTGAATTTATTTTCCTTTTGGTCCGTCCCAGATTAGTGTAGACTGTCAAAAATGACAAAGAATCTTTACTATTCCACCCACTCATTCTCTCTCCTACTTTACTTTTACACTCACAACATCAATCAACTTACTATTCCTCCCACTCATTCTCTCTCCTATTTAATTTTTCATACTCACAAACACCTCTTTTCACTATTCATCTCTCTTACTTTTCTTTAATTTGTGTGTCAAAAATTTTGGTCCACACTAATATGGGACGGAGGGAGTATATATTCTTAAATTTTAGACTAAAAGTGAAAAAAAAAAACATATTAAATATCCACATCTAAATTTAAAAATTATCGTTAATACAGAAAAAAGCAGTTATTAATTAATAATTAGAAAACAATAAATTTAGCCTAAAATTTAAGAATAAATATTTAGATTATAATTGTTTATTGAGTTTATTAGACTAAAAATGAGGTATTTTTTTCAATTTTTCTGAATTAAAAACAATAAAATTTAAAGCTCATTAAACAATTATTTTTTAAAGAAATAATTAGAAAACGTTCAAATATTTCAACCTAGTCTAGTGTTGGGTGTCAACCTAACGGTTTATTTAATATCCGCAAGCGCACGGGCTATTGCAATATAGCGGGTGCAAGTACGGGTCGATCCCACAGAGACAGGGTTTACTTAGGAATTATTTTTGTCTTTATTAAAATTATAGAAAAGATTGGGGGGAGATAAAGTTTGGTTTTGAAAATAGAAAGAAACATATACAGAAAATACTTTAATAAAACTTTATAAAATGAAGTATTCTCGGGATTGGAAATCATACACATAATTTGTTCATCAAATAGTCATTGTCTTAGAAATATAGGTTTTCATAAAAATCAAGGATGGTACGTTCGGCTTACACTACTGCTCACGATCAAGCCAGTAGCGTTGTATTCTTCACTAATTATGTCCTAAATATTTGAGATTTTCGTTTATGGTACTCCCGCCCTGTCACAAACGGGCATTCCGGCTTGTCTCTAGCTGAACATAATTAGTAAGAATCCACTAAGAACGAGAGTCAACATACTTTCCATTAAAGGAACATCCCTAGGCCGTTGAACTACTTTCTTGATCAATGGAACCCAGCTTATTTATATGGTTCCGTCAATCGAGATTCTCCGCTAGGTTCTTCTCTCAATTGACTGAATCATACAAGTTGGACGTCTCCAAAATGTAAGACATTTAGAGATTAATATAAAGAAATTGTTTAGATGAAGATAGAAGACAAGACTTTCACATTTTAAGATGATGAACAGTTATGCTTTTGAGTTTCCAACCCCAAGAACAAGGGGGATTACTCACTAGCCATGTAAGATAAATAAGTAATAATAATAAGAGTAGAATAAGAGAAACTTATGAGAGATGAATGGATGGAAATAATGCTTCACTTTATTGCTTCTTTTCCAAAGTAACTTCAAGAACAAATGTAGACTTTGATCTTCAAGGGATCTTTGAAAATCAATGTAACAAGTATTTGTATCTAATTTCTAACAATCTCTGATGAATATACTATGAAAATTCAGTATTTTTCAATGTCTAAGACTGAGTACAAGAGGTCTTTTTATAATGGGGAGGGAACTCTTCAAGAAGGTGCCTTTTAAAATCTGCAGACGCGACTTGCACGGCCGAGTCAGGTGAGTTGCACGGTCGTGCTCCCTTGGCGCCAGTTTTGAATTTGAGTTTTGACATCTTGCACGGCCGCTCCACTCTAAGCTGCACGGCCGCTCCGAAGGATAATACGGTCAATCAACTTTCAAGACACGGCCACTCTGAGCTTTGGGGCCAAAAATGGGCTGAAAATGGCCAAGTGCACAGCCGCTTCATCTTGGCTGCACAGCCGCTCCATCTTGTTTTTTGGCTTGTGTGTTTGATTTGTTCGTTGTTCCTCCATGCCTTTGCACCAAAGTGTCCAAACATATTTTGATCATAAAAAGACTCTAAAACCTGTCTAAAATGCATGAAATATACCAAAAGGCGTAAAATTAAATAAATATGAAAAAGGAACTAAAAAGTACTTAAAATTAGATGAAAATGATGATTTAATTAAGTAAAAGTATATAAAAACTTAGGATAAATGACTATATAATAGTCACTTATCAAACTCCCCCACACTTAAGCTCTTGCTTGTCCCCAAGCAAATTTAGGATGAAAACACGGAGAGGGAGAAAAGAAAAGAAAAACAAAGAATGATCCCTCAGAAATAAAGTAGCAAGCCCTAAATGCCTTTTGGATATTGCCTTCACCTTTCTAGTCATATTTTGTTGGAATATTGGGAAAATATTAGGGTGTGAATTGAAAAGTCAAAAGTCTAAAATTGAAAAGACACGACTGTTCAAATTCTTTGAACTGCTCGGTCGAGCAAGGCATAAGCCTCGGCCGAGCATGACAGACAAGAAACTATCATCCTCTGTTGGCCTCTGCTCGGGCGAGTCACCAAAGTGCTCGGCCGAGCAACTTGCCTGTGCTTGGGCGAGGTACCAATGGTGCTCGGCCGAGCAGATGTTGTCCGTTCAGATTAAAGTCTGAATAGGTGTCAGCTTGAAAGGGTGTGACTTTTGTGGAAAAATCACAACTGATCTGGCTTGATTTTACCCTACATATAGAGACCCCTATTCCTTCATTCAGTCATCAAGTAATCTAACAAAGTTGTTATCAAATCAAACACAAGAATTCAATTCTCTCTCTCTCTCATTCAAAGTGTTCTTGTTCGTTTCAAAGCGTTCGTTCATCATTCCTTCTGTAAAGTTTGAAGACTAAGAGCAAGTCTTATTTTGGTTCGCCTGTCAAGGTTAGTTAAAGTGCACACTAACTCTTGGTAAAAAGCGTTGTATCTTGGGAGACATTCGCCATCGATCCGTTTGCACAATTACGGAGACGAAATATTGTCTTAAGGAGATTTGCTTCGGCATACCTCGCTTTAATCTCCTTCATCTGATTTTCGTATTGAAGATATCTAAACATATACTTTACAACAATCTTAAGACAATATTTTCGAGGTATTTGTTTTGAATTTTATCTTCTCTACTTCATCTTTTTCTTATTTGGATTTTCTGTTTTCGTAACAGAAAATGGCTAATGGAAATGACTCCGTTAGTAGTGAGACTATTGCAACGAATACTAATGCAATAGGAAGTACGTCAAGTGCTAATCAACTCATGATGCCACCGGCCTCGCAGTACGAGAAATCGGAGAAGTTCAATGGGGCTGATTTCAAACGTTGGCAACAGAAAATGTTGTTTTATCTCACAACGCTTGGACTAGTGAAATTCTTACGGGAAGAATGTCCCGTAGCGGCTGAAGGTGTAGTGGACAAGGCTACACAAATGGCTATTGATGCATGGAAACATGCAGATTATCTATGCCGGAACTACATCTTGAATGGACTAGACAACACATTGTATAATGTGTACTACTCCATTCAAACTGCAAAAGGACTTTGGGATTCTCTCGACAGGAAATATAAAACCGAAGATGCTGGAACAAAGAAGTTCTTTGTTGCAAAATTTTTGGATTTTAAAATGAATGATTCTAAAACTGTTATGAATCAGGTCGAAGAGATGCAAGTCCTATTGCATAACCTTGAAGCCGAAGGGATGCAATTGGGTGAGTCCTTCCAAGTTGCATGTATGATTGAGAAGTTGCCTCCTTCATGGAGAGATTTCAAAAACTATCTCAAGCACAAGGGCAAAGAGATGTCAATGGAAGATTTGCTAGTTAGTCTTCGCATTGAAGAAGACAATCGTAATGCTGAAAAGAGAGCCAATGCATGAAACATGGAAGCGAAGGCTAACATGGTGGAAGAATCCCGACCCAAGAACAACAAAAGGAAGCATGATGACTCTTCAAAGAAGAAGTCAAGTAATGACAGCAACAAATGCTTCAAGTTCAAAGGGGACTGCTACAATTATGGAAAAAGCGGTCATCGGGCAAAGGATTGTCGAAGCAAGAAGAAGAAGCCTCCCCAAGCAAACGTGACTGAAATAGATACTCTATCTGCGGGTGTCTCGGATGTAAGTCTGTCTGCCGTTGTATGTGAAGCCAACTTGGTGTCAAACGTCAAGGATTGGTGGGTGGACACCGGAGCCACTCGTCACATATGTGCCGACAAAAACTTGTTCGCAGAATACAAGAAGATGGAACGTGAAGATTTTCTCTATATGGGAAATTCTGCAACTTCCAAGATTGAAGGCATTGGGAAGGTGATCTTGAAGTTCACATCGGGAAAGGAGCTTACTCTCAACGATGTGATGCATGTACCCGACATAAGAAAGAATTTAATTTCTGGTTCTTTACTTAGTAAGAAAGGCTTCAAAATTGTATTTGAATCTGATAAGTTTGTACTTACTAAGGAAGGCATGTATGTTGGAAAGGGATACTTGCTAGATGGCCTATTTAAGGTGAATGCTGTTGTAGTGGACAAGAAGTCCACATATTTGTACCCTCAAGTGATGAATAAAATTAACAATTCTATTTACTTGTGCGAGTCTTCTAATTTATGGCATGGTCGTCTAGGACATGTGAATCGTGCTTCTTTGAGAAAGCTTGTTGGTTTAGGACTTATTCCAAAACTTGACTCAATGAAAGGTCACAAATGCGAAGTTTGTGTTGAAGCAAAGTTTTCAAAGAAACCTTTTAAACCAGTTGAAAGGACTAGCCAACTGTTGGGATTAATCCATAGTGATCTATGTGATTTAAAGTTTGTCCCAACTCGAGGCGGTAAGAAATACTTTATTACTTTTATTGACGATCGAAGTAGATATTGTTATGTCTATTTGCTAAGTAGTAAAGATGAAGCAATGGATGCTTTCACTACTTACAAAACTGAAGTTGAAAATCAACTTGAAAAGTCAATTAAAATATTAAGGTCCGATAGGGGTGGTGAATATGAATCAACGGAATCTAGTAACCTATGTTCCAAATTCGGTATCATTCATCAAACAAGCTGCACCCTATACTCCGCAAAGCAAAATGGTGTTCTTTGAGAGGAAAAATAGAACTATCAAGGATATGGTTAACTGTATGCTTGGAAGTTCGGGTTTACCACAGAACTTGTGGGGAAAAGCGGTGTTATCCGCTAACTTTGTGTTGAATAGGATTCCACACAAGAAAACTGGTTCTATACCATATGAATTGTGGAAAGGAAGAAAGCCTTCCTATAAATTCCTCAAAGTGTGGGGGTGTCTCGCAAAGGTTGTCGTTCCACCTCCTAAACGGTCAAAGTTAGGGCCTAAGACCGTTGACTGTGTATTTATTGGATATGCAATGAATAGCAGTGCGTACAGATTCTTAGTACACAAATCTGAAGTAAATAACATTCATGTCAATACAATAATTGAATCTCGTGACGCTGAATTTTTTGAGGACGTGTTCCCTATGAAAAAGGATATTTGTGAAAATACTCCTAAGAGACCACGCGAAAACACTTCTGAAAACAATGAAGATGTTGAACCAAGAAGAAGCAAGAGAGCTAAAATTGCTAAAACTTTTGGTCCAGATTTTATCTCTAACTTTATGATTGAAGATGAGCCTCAATCATTTAAGGAAGCCATGGACAGCTCTGAATCCACATTCTGGAAAGAAGTCAAATAGTGAGATTGAATCCATTTTAAGTAACAACACTTGGCAAGTGGTTGATCTTCCAAAGGGTTCTAAACCAATAGGATGCAAATGGATTTTTAAAAAGAAATTAAGACCGGATGGTTCCGTGGACAAATACAAGGCTCGTCTTGTTGCAAAAGGATATCGTCAAATGGAAGGATTTGACTTCTTTGACACATACTCTCCTGTTACAAGAATAACTTCAATTCGAATCTTAATAGCCATTGCAGCTTTGTATAATTTGCATATACATCAAATGGATGTAAAAACTGCATTTTTAAATGGTGATTTGAATGAAGAAATTTACATGGAGCAGCCTGAAGGCTTCAAAGTAAAAGGACAAGAGCACAAGGTATGCAAACTTGTTAAGTCCTTGTATGGCTTGAAGCAAGCTCCTAAACAATGGCATGAGAAATTTGACAATGTCATGATTATGAATGGTTTTATCACAAATGAATGTGATAAATGTGTATACTCAAAGAAATTTGGTAACACATATGTATTTGTTTGTTTATATGTAGATGACATGCTCATATTTGGTCATGACATTGATGTTATAAATAAAACAAAGAAAATATTTACCAATAACTTTGATATGAAAGATATGGGTGAAGCAGATGTAATCTTGGGAATGAAAGTCTCAAGAACATCCAATGGAATTAGTTTATCTCAAACACATTATTTTGATAAAATGATTGAGAGATTTAATTCTCATGGAATTAAAGAAACTAATAATCCATTTCTGCCCCATATAGTTCTTCATAAGAATACTGGGAATGCGAAGCAACAGTTAGAGTATTCTCAAATCATTGGAAGCCTAATGTACTTAATGCAGTGCACAAGGCCGGATATAGCTTATGTTGTAAGTAAGCTGAGTCGTTTTACTAGTAATCCTAATAATGAGCATTGGAATGCATTATTAAGAGTTTTAGGATACATAAAACGAACTAGAGAGTATTCATTGCACTATAGCAATTATCCTCCAGTAGTTGAAGGATATAGTGATGCAAATTGGATATCTGATACAGATGAATCCAAGTCTATTAGTGGCTATGTATTTACTCTCGGTGGAGGTGCCATTTCATGGAAATCTTCTAAGCAAACATGTATAGCTCGATCAACGATGGAATCTGAGTTTATTGCTTTAGATAAAGCTGGTGAAGAAGCTAAAATGGCTTAGACACTTTTTAGAAGATATTCCTCTATGGCCAAAACCCATGCCTGCTATATGTATACACTGTGATAATCAAGCAGCTATAGCAAGGGCGGAGAATTTTATATACAACGGCAAATCTCGACACATACGTCGTAGACATAACACCGTTAGACAGTTACTCTCCAACGGAACGATTTCGATTGATTTCGTGCGATCAAAGGATAACCTAGCGGATCCATTTACTAAAGGTTTATCTAAGGAGAGAATAAACTGTGCATCAGAAGAAATGGGGCTAAAGCCTAAACAAATATAAATCAACTTGATGGAAACCTAACCTTTGTATTTGGAGATCCCACAGACTAGGTTCAATAGGAAAAACAAGTCATGATTGATTTGAGGGAAGCACTTGGAAGTTTAACTTCATCCCATTTCTATATATGATGCAAAAGTACTGCCTACAAATTGGTAGAGGTTAAGCTATTACTTTTAATGATGACTATATCTTGTTAATTAGTACAAGTGGGGTAATATAGGATACTCTTTATAGCACATCACCTACGTTAGTGTGAATATGGCCGGTTCGTTGAGAATTTTACTTAGGCAAATTCTCTAAAGCACTCACAGAACCAAGAAAGTTCAAGGCCGAAATAATGAACACAATAGAGAACCAAAATCTGATATGAGATTTAAATGTGTTTGGTCTATTGTTTAAGCTTACAATAACGTCTGACAGTTCAATACGTTACGTACACTGATCAGCCAAGTAAGCTCGATAGATTCTTACTAAAGAAGGTTCAAAGCGAAAGCCACCTATCTTGATGCATTTACTTCTCAGCTATGCTCTTCTTCTTCTTTCTTTTCCGTGTCGACTTCTTCCATTCATGTGGGGGATTGTTGGAATATTGGGAAAATATTAGGGTGTGAATTGAAAAGTCAAAAGTCTAAAATTGAAAAGACATGATTGTTCAAATTCTTTGAACTGCTCGGCCGAGCAAGGCATAAGCCTCGGCCGAGCATGATAGACCAGAAACTATCATCCTCTGTTGGCCTCTGCTCGGGCGAGTCACCAAAGTGCGCAGCCGAGCAACTTGCCTGTGCTCGGGCGAGGCACCAATGGTGCTTGACCGAGCAGATGCTGTCCGTTCAGATTAAAGTCTGAATAGGTGCCAGCTTGAAAGGGTGTGACTTTTGTGGAAAAATCACAACTGATCTGGCTTGATTTTACCCTATATATAGAGACCCCTATTCCTTCATTCAGTCATCAAGTAATCTAACAAAGTTGTTATCAAATCAAACACAAGAATTCAATCTCTCTCTCTCTCTCTCTCTCTCTCTCTCTCTCTCTCTCTCTCTCTCTCTCATTCAAAGTGTTCTTGTTCGTTTCAAAGCGTTCGTTCATCATTCCTTCTGTAAAGTTTGAAGACTAAGAGCAAGTCTTATTTTGGTTCGCCCGTCAAGGTTAGGTAAAGTGCATACTAACTCTTGGTAAAAAGCGTTATACCTTGGGAGACATTCGCCACGATCCGTTTGCACAATTACGGAGGCGAAATATTGTCTTAAGGAGATTTGCTTCGGCATACCTCGCTTTAATCTCCTTCATCTGATTTTCGTATTGAAGATATCTAAACATATACTTTACAACATATTTTGCATACCTTTAAAAATTATTAGGAAGAAGCATTTTGGGGATATTTCAAAGAAATAATTTTTAAGACAATAACCTAATATAGCATATATAGAAATTGATCAAGCAAAGCATGCTAGAAGGATAAATCTTAGATCAATTACTTGGCAAGGAAGCATCGTCGCAGCGAACGATGTGCCCCGAGTTACTTAGGAAGTAATAGGTTCATTTTTGCTTTTAAGATTTGGTGACTAAGTCACTCTTTTAGCAATAAGATAAAAATGCCTAAACTTGATTCGATTAGTGGAAATGGAAAGATGAGATTTTTATGAAGAGGTGTGATTCAAGGGATGCAAAACAAAGGGGATGCTTCTAATAAGGGAATAAGCATTTAATAAAATTTAAAATGTACAATTTTAAATAAATATTTTCAAAATTTTTCATAAAAATAACTAAGTGTATAAAAATGATTGATAAAGATTCCTTCTAATCAAATGTTTTTTTCTTGATAAAATCTTAAATTTTGCTATACTAACTTATGAGGCTTTTAATTTATTTCCTAAAAATATCCCTATATTTTTCTTCTTATTAATTTCTAAGTTTATAGAAAATATGAGAGAAAAGACAAAGACATTATTCTTGGGCAAATGGCAAGTATAAGGAATAACAGTATGGCTCATCATAGGGGTTATATATATATATATATATATATATATATATATATATATATATTTTATATACTATACATGCATAAAAAGAAATGAAAATGCAACTAAGGTAAAAAGAAAAAAATTACTAGAAAACAAGTAAATTTAAACTAAAAAACAGGTAAAATAAAGATAGATACCCCCCCACACTTGAAATGAACATTGTCCTCAATGTTTCAAAGACAAAGAGTAAAGAGATAAGCATGTGGTGAGGAAAAGAGTAAACAAAATTACGATAAATAAGAAAATAATCCATCGGTTTACTATTCCGATGATGCTTGTTTAAGGTCGTAAGTTCGACCCCTTTTTTTTAGTAAAAATGGACGGTGAGTGATATTGTAATGGTCTCCTATCCTTAACAACTCGCCATTCCTTGCCCTTTGGCGTGATCGAGCTCTTATGATTGATGCACACGTGATATCCCGGTGTGCCTTTTTTCTTAGGCCCCCTACCCTTTGATTTTTCAATTTTATTAGGCTGCCTAGGGTGCATATTTTTCATACCATTATGATCCAAGGGCGTTTTAATTATTATTTTTGAGTCCTTGGATTGTGATTTCTCACCGTTTTTGCTATCATTTTCAGGAGTGTTGACTTCATGGCACGACTTCTTGAGATTTAAGTTTTTAAATTCGACATTCTTATTTTCAATGTTTAGAGAAAGAGTGCCATTCTTTACATCTATTATGGCACCAGCGGTGGCAAGAAAAGGTCTTCCTAGAATGATTGAAATTTGGTGATCTTCCTCCATCTCAAGGAAAAAAAACTACAAAGTCTACCGGGATGATCAATTTCCCTACTCGACATGGCACATCTTCCATAATACCCACCGGGTATTTAATGGAGCGATCCGCTAGTTGGATAGAAATAGTAGTGGGTTTCATTTCCCCCCACCTAGTTTCTTACCTACCGAAAGCGGAATGAGGCTCACACTTGCCCCAAGATCTAACAAAGCATTATCAACATTGCGGTCTATGCGAAGTGCCGACTTGTTGAGCTTGTTAATTTTCAAGCATTCTATTGTAGGCAGCTAAATTATTAAATCTAGTATTTAACGACTTAATGGATTCCCTTAACTCATTATTGGTCTTCTCTTGTTCGTTTTTACTTTCAATAATAAAATTCATAATAAGATCTAATTTAGACTTAGGGGGAGGGAAAGCACTAGAATTGCCATTGAAATTCTTTTGTGTGAATCTCGGTGGTTGTGTAGAAGGTTGTGGTTTTAAAATATTGTTATTCTTATAGGAAAAATTTGGGTGATTCCTCCATTCGGGATTGTATGTGTTTGAATACATAGAATTAACAAAATTTACTTGATCACTAGAAGTAGTGTCAAGCAATTCACAACATTCTGTACTATGTGAGTTTGACCCACATAGTTCACAAACAACATTAATGTTGGCCACGGGATTTATATTAAAGTTTTCAAACTTTTTAAGAAGCATATCAACTTTAGAGGATAAGATATTAATGACATCAACATTGTACTCACCTGGAATCCTCTGCGGTTGTTCCTTCTCATTGAACCATTGATAGTGATTCATGGCTATGTTCTCTATCAAGTCGTATGCTTCATCCACCGTCTTATTCATTAGTGCACCTCCTGCGGCGACATCAATTGTCTCCCTTGTTCTATATGTGAGACCATTGTAGAAAGTGTGCACAATTAACCACTTTTCAAGCCCGTGGTGAGGGCACATCCTTAGGAGCTCTTTGAATTGCTCCCAATCGTCATACAGTGATTCGCTTCCTGTTTGGCTAAAATTTGTAATCTTCGTTCGAATTTGAGCGGTCTTGCTCGGAGGGAAGAAACGTCCAAGGAATGCTTCTTGAATTTGGTCCCAAGTTGTAAAAGAGTTAGGTGGGACTGAAATTAACCACTGTTTCGCCTTATCCTTAAGAGAGAAAGGAAAAAGGCGCATCCGAATTGCTTCTGGGGTAACACTTTGAATACGTGTGGTATCACAATATTCAAGAAATGTTTGGATGTGGAGATGAGGATCTTCGAAAGCGGTGCCGCTATATTGGTTATTCATAATCATATGCAAAAGTTGCGGCTTTATCTCAAAGTGTGCCGCTCCGGCATTCGGCACAACTATAGGGGATCTAGTTCCCGGGGTACTTGGATTCACAAATTCCCGTAGGGTCCTAGCTGGTGTTTGTGGCTCTCCTTCCGCCATATGTTTGGTTAGTGTCTCCTTGAGTTTTCTAAATCTTTCGTGAAAGCTTCGTTCGGGTTCTGGATCAAAATTGTCAAAGAATGTCCGAGCCCGTTTCATACATTATAAGAAAAACACTCAAAGAGAGATTAAACGTAACAATTTATCGGAAGTAAAGACAAAACAATAGAAGCAAAAATTAAAAATAAAAATTATGTAGTAAAGACAAAAACTAAAAGTAAACCGATGTCCCCGGCAACGGCGCCAAAAACTTGTTGGGTGTCAACCTAACGGTTTATTTAATATCCACAAGCGCACGGGCTATTGCAATATAGCGGGTGCAAGTACGGGTCAATTCCACAGAGACAGGGTTTACTTAGGAATTATTTTTGTCTTTATTAATATTATAGAAAAGATTGGGGGGAGATAAAGATTGGTTTTGGAAATAGAAAGAAACATATACAGAAAATACTTTAATAAAACTTTATAAAACGAAGCATTCTCGGGATTGAAAATCATACACATAATTTGTTCATCAAATAGTCATTGTCTTAGAAATATAGGTTTTCATAAAAATCAAGGATGGTACGTTCGGCTTACACTACTGCTCACGATCAAGCCAATAGCGTTGTATTCTTCACTAATTATGTCCTAAATGTTTGAGATTTTCGTTTATGGTACTCCCGCCCTGTCACAAACGGGCATTCCGACTTATCTCTAGCAGACCATAATTAGTAAGAATCCACTAAGAACGAGAGTCAACATACTTTCCATAAAAGGAACATCCCTAGGCCGTTGTACTACTTTCGTGATCAATGGAACCCAGTTTCTTTATATGGTTCCGTCAATCGAGATTCTCCGCTAGGTCTTTCTCTCAATTGACTGAATCATACAAGTTGGACGTCTCCAAAATGTAAGACATTTAGAGATTAACATAAAGAAATTGTTTAGATGAAGATAGAAGACAAGACTTTCACATTTTAAGATAATGAACAGTTATGCTTTTGAGTTTCCAACTCCAAGAACAAGGGGGATTACTCACTAGCCATGTAAGATAAATAAGCAATAATAATAAGAGTAGATTAAGAGAAACTTATGAGAGATGAATGGCTGAAAATAATGCTTCACTTTATTGCTTCTTTTTCAAAGTAACTTCAAGAACAAATGTAGACTTTGATTTTCAAGGGATCTTTGGAAATCAATGTAACAAGTATTTGTATCTAATTTCTAACAATCTCTGATGAATATAATATGAAAATTCAGTATTTTTCGATGTCTAAGACTGAGTACAAGAGGTCTTTTTATAATGGGGAGAAAACTCTTCAAGAAGGTGTTTCCAAAAGGTGCCTTTTAAAATCTGCAGACGCGACTTGCACGGCCGAGTCAAGGGAATTGCACGGCCGTGCTCCCTTGGCGCCAGTTTTGAATTTGAGTTTTGACATCTTGCACGGCCGCTCCACTCTAAGCTGCACGGCCGCTCCGAAGGATAACACGGCCAATCAACTTTCAAGACACGGCCACTCTGAGCTTTGGGGCCAAAAATGGCCTGAAAATGGCCAAGTGCACGGCCGCTCCATCTTGGCTGCACGGCTGCTCCATCTTGTTTTTTGGCTTGTGTGTTTGATTTGTTCGTTGTTTCTCCATGACTTTGCACCAAAGTGTCCAAGCATCTTTTGATCATAAAAAGACTCTAAAACCTGTCTAAAATGCATGAAATATACCTAAAGGTGTAAAATCTAATAAATATGAAAAAGGAACTAAAAAGTACTTAAAATGAGATGAAAATGATGATTTAATTAAGTAAAAGTATATAAAAACTTAGGATAAATGACTATATAATAGTCACTTATCATCTAGACACCTAGTGTTGATTAATTAATGAAAAAGAAAAAAAAATTGCACATTTCCAAAAATTTTCAAAGAGTGTGAGTAGTATAGATCATTTTTCCACTTTCTCTCCACCCATGTTCCAAAACCATTTATCAAAACCATTTGCTAAAGCCATGTGTTTAATCAATTTCCATTTTTAGCCCCTTGATAGTGACATTTTTGGGCTCTAACTTGCCAAATTTAGGAACGACTTTATTTTAATATATTTATAGATGTAACGCTACCTTCGTCCTAAATGAATTAATGAGAATTTAATTATTTCATTAAGAGTTTATCTTATAAAAAAAGAGTTAGATTTTATAAAAAAAAATAGTTTTTTCTAAATTATAAGAAAATGGATTTTTTTAAGCGCGTGTTATACGATCATCGATCGAATAAGCGATACAGTTGCAATTATTAGAGGAAACCAACGTCCCATAAGCCGCACTCATGTGATTGAAAGCGAATTAATTTGATTGCATTAGACCTCATCTTGGATTTCTTTGACCCTGTGCAACGTTTTCTCGTTTGCTTTTTTTTTTTTTATTAACTAGGTTACAATCAAATCTATCCTGACTTATCCCTTACTGAACTAATGGAAGGAATCAGATTATATTTTTTTTCTTTTTTTTTTTTTTTAAGTCTTTTGAAAACTACCAGCATCATTAATTAAAAATGTAGTAAGCATGTAAAAAAATGCCAGTGTATTTGATTGAGTTATTTATGAGTGTCAGTACATTTGTTAACGAGTGTCGGTTCATGTGTTTATTGGGTATTAGCGGTAGTGTTAATTAATGTGTGCCGGAGGTAGTGTTATGAAGTGCTTGTGATAGTTTTAAGAAGTGAGTGTTATGAAGTACCAGTGCAATTGCAATTTAATATCAGTACATGTGTAATTAAGTAATTTGTATGTTAGTGTATAAGTTAAATAGTGTCGAATTGTGTGTTAAATAATGCTCGTTCATGTGTTAAAAAGTATTAGTAGTAGTGTTAAAAATAGTGCTAGTGCATATATTATTGAGTGTCAGTGCAATTGTAAAAGAGTGTCAGCGGTAGTGTTATAAAGTCTCGGTGGTAGTGTTATAAAGTATCAGTGCAATTGTAATTTAATGTCAGTACATGTGTAATTAACTGTCGTGCATGTGTAATTAGTTAATTTGTATGTTAGTGCATGAGTTAAATAGTGTCAGTGCATGTGTTAAATAATGTTCGTTCATGTGTTAAAAAGTATCAGTGTTAGTGTTAAAAAGAGTGCTAGTGCATATGTTATTGAGTGCAGTGCAAGTGTAAAAGAGTGTCAGTGTTAATATAAAAAAGCGTTGGAGCATGTGTATTTGAGTGCAGTGCATGTATGTTTGAATGCTGGTGCAAATGTAAAAAAGTGTTGGTGTTAGTGTAAAAGAGTGACATTGCATGTGTGTTTGAGTGTAGTACATGTGTGTTTTGAGTACTAGTATATGTGTGTTTTGAGTGCCAGGACAAGGGTAAAAGATTGTCGGTGTTAGTGTAAAAGAATGTCAGTGCATATGTGTTTGAGTGACAGTGCATGTGTATTTTGAGTGCCAGTGCAAGTGTAAAACAGTGCCAGTATTATTAGCATAAAATAGTGTCGGTGTTAGTGTAAAAGAGTACCGGTGCAAGTGATATTGAGTGTAAGTGCGCGTGTTTAAAATTGCCCGTGCACGTATAAAATAGTGTCAGTTCATGAGATTTTTATGCAGTGAATCCCCAAAACAACTTGTGATTCATGATATGATATAGCTTCTTTATCGTCAGATTTCAAATTGGGTTAAATGCCAAGTCGTTGTGGCTAATGGAAGCTTAAACCCAATGTCTCTGCTTTGAACAAATCCAACCCAAATAAAGGTTTAGATTTTGGAAATGTGATTGTAAATCAATCGTTTTCTATTGATTCGAAGTGTGTTATTCTAAGCTCCAAAGATGATGGGCGCCATATACACGATACACTCTGAGAATTGAGAATCTTCAAAGTGTATGTCGTCCTAGCCCGCGATCACGTCTAGTCGAACGCGCGTACAGTGCAAAACCCTTTTTTTTTTACTTACAATAAAACTGTTTTTTTTTTTTTTTTTTTTTTTTTTGTGAGATTTTGGCTATTAAAAATCATTTTTTAAAAATTTAAAGAAAAAATTATTTTTGCGTCTCTTGCACTTAAACATACATGCACCGAGATTCCTCGCTCGCTATCTTTCCTATAATTTTTTTACATTAACACTGACATTCTTTTTACACTGACACTTAATAATACATGAATTGACACTCAAACACATATGTACAAGACTGACATTATTTTACACTAATAAGGAAATTCTTTTAAATTTGCTTTGACACTCAAACACACATACACTTACACTCTTTTACACTAACACTATTGTTGGCACTTAAACATACATGTGTTGACACTCAAACACACATATACTGACACTCTTTTACATTAACACTAACACTCAAACACACATGCACTGGCACTCTTTACACTAATATTGGCACTCTTTTACACATGTATTGGCACTCAAATACAAATGCATTGACACTTAAAAATACATGTACTGACACTCTTTTACACTAATGCTGACACTTTACACTCTTTCACACGTGCATTGACACTTAATTACATATGTACTGACACTCAAACTTGTGATATTCCCATCCTATATCGAAAATATGTGAAAATTTAGCGTGATATATAGAATGCTCATTCACTACTATTAATTATCAAATTATTCATTGGGCTTTTGAAGGCATGTAATGGCTGTAATTGACCCAAATGAGGAGATAGTGCATAAGCATTTATATATCACATTAAATTCTCAAATATTTTCGATGTGTGATGGAGATTATTTACATTGACCACGTTAGAATTTAATAGAAACTCTTTTTTTTTTTTTCACAAGTAGATTATTATTTTACATAAATATTTGGTTATATATCAATTTTCTAAATTCATAAGTTGAAGTAAAACTATATATCCATCCTGAAATGATTTTCACCATTTTATTTGTGTAAAGAACTAGTCTTATTTCTAAAAAAAATGATAGACAAAAATGTTTAAGTTCACCATGGAAGAAGAGAGGAAGAGATAGGGGGATGAAAGCTAACCATCCAAGAAAGAAGTAGAAAAATAAACGACTGATATCAGTAGTTTAAATCAAGAGTTTATTGGAACGATATCAAAATTATGATACAGTAGTATATTTTTCAAAATTTAATGACGTCATAATTGCAAAATGTAATACTAATTTTTATGATAAAATCAAAATTTAAAGGTATTAACAAGTGGCATATTTCCAATGCAGTAACCCTAACCCGATTACGGATATAGTTAAATACAGGGAACCAAAAATACAGGGAACGATGTAAATTACCAAAATATCCATTTATATACTTAATTTTTTTTTTCATTTCATATTCAAAAACACCCTCCCTCTTCCTCTCCCTCGCTCTCTCTCTCTCTCAACAGCCTGAGAAAGGCAACATATACACGACCTCTTTATTAAACAATGTGTGAAATTACCAAATTTCTTGTAAACAGCCTGCGTATAGAGTTCAAGTGCGGCCGGATTACTGATTTGAGGCACGTTCGGGTCATTGGTGGCTGCATAACTCAAATTCCCGAATGAGAAATTAGGGCAAGAATTATAGGACAACAAAAATGAACTCGTATCATGCTTCAATTGGGTCATTCGAATCACCAATATGTGGTTTATATGGATTCGAAAATGAAATTGGATCGATAAAAATTAGGGTTTCTTTGAAATGAAGCTGGAGAATTTCTTTGATTTTTCATTTTCTGTTCTGAATTGAGGAGAGAAAGAGATGGCGGGGAGGGGATTTCACACGGGATTTATTTCGAGTATATGTACACGAGACATCTCGTGTGCATATACACGACATTTATTTCGTGTATATGTACACGAGACATCTCGTGTAGATTCACACGGGATAAATGAGAATATCTCGTGTATACACACACGAGACGGGCAAGGACAAGGTTGGAATTTTTCGTTCCCTGTATTTTTCGTTTCCTGTATTTAGTATTTACCCCCGATTACGTTGATGCAATACTGATGAGCCCGGACCAGCTAGACCGGGCCCAAACTCGGTCTGGTTCAAAGGCCCAGTATGACGTGGTGCTCCCTAGACCACCGGAGTCAAGACCGCGGACAGATAGACCCCTGAGGTCAAGACCGCGTTCCTCTCATCATCATCCTACCCCATCCCGGGGAGATCCTGACCGCTGGCTTGGTGACCGCAGGAGGTATGGCCGCTCCATCCGTGCCCGCGTCAAATACCTTTGACCGCGCCCAAGATGTTGACCGTGGGCTCATACCTGCCTCCCGGTAATCTCACCTGCCTCCCGGTTAAATACCAAGGCTTAGTGAGCACGTTAGCTTACTGGCTCTGACATGCAAGTTTCCGGCTCACTCTCATCGCATTCAATGTGGCTCAGATAGGCGCCTACTATTTCCATTAATGCGCCGCGTCGGATACACGGCTCATGTCCACATCAGCGACATCCCCTCTGACAGTGAATCTTCCTTCCCTGACAGACCCAATCAAATGCGGACACGTGTATGCAGTCAAATACCAAAGTGCCCTTTAGGGCTGACCTCATGGCTTACATCAGCGGGCAGCTCCTCATTGCCTATAAAATAGAAGACCATTGTCCCCTTGGACAAAATAAGTTCCAAATAGATATTGTAAGCCATATTGCTCTCAAACCCTAAACATTCACACACATTCAAGGCATTCTAAGCCTTCTATCTCAGTATTCTTACTCTCACACCCGAGGGTCTGAGTTGGAGTAACATCCAACTTTGACCTTAACGGTGGTTCGTTTGTGTTGTGTTCTAGGTACATCCAACCATTAAATATATCCTGCCAGATATCCTCAAACCGCTCTGACCCTGAAAAGTTTGGCGTCATCAGTGGTTCCATTGCCGGGAACAATCATTTTGTTTCCCGTAAATCTTTGTTTTCAGACACCCCTCGTGCTCTAAACAACCAACTGTCAAAAAGCTTTTCTTTTTCAGTCACATTTTTCAAATATGTCTAGAATTTTGGAGAATGCCGATCATTAGACCATCCAGGAGGATAACCAGGCTACCCCTTCCCAAATCAATAGGGACAAGCCAAGCACCTCCGTTTTTAACAGAATGGGGGCCCGTTCCCAAGGCCGAAGCAGCCTCTCCCCGGCTCAAAAGGCTTTACACAGGCTAACGGATGAAGCCCGAGCTGAAAAAGCCCAAGCTCTCCTAAATAACAGCCCAAAAACTCCCAACGCTCCTACAAAAGCTGCCTCCTCAAACACTCCCCTCTCCCCCGAGCAGATCCTGAAGAGGCAGGAGATCCTGGCCGCCAAGTCCAAATTGGTCGCTGAGGCCATGGCCATCAACGACGCTCAGATGGAGATGTTTGAGATAGAGGCAAATGGCGGAGTACCACTCCCGCAAGGGTCCCAAAGGTTCTCCCAATGAGCCCCTGCTAACTCGCTTGCTAGTCAAGCTAGGGGGCAAAATGGGATGAACCAACCCTTAACCGCGGTCAGGTGCCCAGACGCAGTGTAGTGCATGTGGATGATAGCGAGGATGTAGGGGAAGAGGCACAATCAAATCGCCGTGCGAAGCCCTAAGCCAGACCCCTGGCTCACGCCGGGGAGAAGGCCGTGACTCCACATGCTAAAAACAGAAGGTTGACAATCAGAGCCCTGAATTTGTCAAATTTATGCACGAGATATGGGAGACCCACCAAAAAGCAGCCCAGAGGTGTGGCCGCACCATGGATGCCTTCAGTGACAAGATTGCTTGGGTACCCATTCAGAAGGGCAAGCCCCCCCCCCCCAGATGGAGACATACGATGGCTCTAAAAATGCCAAGAGTCATATGGGACGGTTTGAGGGACAGATGACACTATTCTCATCAGACGAGTTTGTGATGTGCAAAGCCTTGGCTGCAACTTTTACGGGCAAGGCCTTATCCTGGATGCTAGCCCTCAAACCCAGATCCATCAAAACCTATGGCCAGTTCAGGCACCTCTTTTTGAACGCATTTGCCGGAGCAGGCGAGCCCGCAAGACCAAAGACAGATCTTGTCCGAGTCAAGCAGGCCGATAACGAGACCACCAAAAGCTACATCTCTCGGTTCAGGAAAATGAGCGAGCAGATTGTGGATTTGGAAGAAGGTGATATCCGGCTATGCTTCGAGGGCGGTCTCACCTCCTCGTACCTCAAGATGAATTTTGCCTCCAACCAGCCTAAGAGCGTGGAGGAAATGTACGAGAGGGCCTGTGCCATTGCTTAAGCCGAGGAACCCAATGTCGCCCCTGCCCGCATCCTCGAAAAGGAGAGAATCAGTCAAGTACAGGACACCAGCCAGGAACCTGCCCGTTAATAACCAGGGAAAGAACCGAGGTCGTGGGTCGGACAAGCCTCAAAAAGTTGTGGAGGAAACAGTTTATACCCCCCTCACCGAGCCTCGGGCAGTAATCATGAGAGCTTCAAAATTTCCCCCTCCTCCCCCAAGGGACCGAAAGCTAAATGAGAGGAGTAGGGCCAAATTCTGTGAATACCACAATGACCACGGGTACGGCACTGAGGACTGCTTCCAGTTGAAGCGAATTATTCAGCAAAGGATCAATGACGGGGAGGTAACAAAGTGGGTTAAGGGCCATAACAATGCCACCAATAATGGTAATCCCCAGCGGACACGAACGCCCCTTGGTCCCGAGAGGATTGAGAGAGACACTTACGATGATGAGTTGGGTGACTATGAGATAAACTTCATTGGAGAGGAGCCTCCATCCAACAAGCAACTCTCTCAACAGATTCGAACCTTAGAGAAGGTTTTCTTGATCCCTCCAATGGCTCCCGGGGAGGAGCAAGAGGTTGGGTTTAAAAGGAGTGAACTTGCCTCCTCCCTTTTTCATTCTACCCAACCCCTCACCATCAGAATGAGAATCAATCGGGCAAACATTGGCCGAGTTTTGATAGATACAGGCGCGGCCAGGGATATACTCTACTACCATACTTTGGTAGGCATGAGAATGACCGAGGCTAACCTGACTCCATATGCGGGCTTACTAGAGGGGTTCACCAATCACGCCGTTAGAGTAAAGGGGACGATAGTGTTTGAAGTGACTATTGGGGAAAGGCCCATGCAGAAGACGACCAAAATTACTTTCATGATGGTCGATCTTCCTTCCCAATACAATGCCATTCTCGGCGTAACTGCTCAGGCCGAATTGGGAATAGTCGCTTCCGTTCCCCACCAAAGGGTGAAATTTAACACCCCGGGTGGGGTTGCCACAGTAAAAAACCAGCCCGGGAAATTCCTCTGAGCACTAGAGGAGAAGAGGAAAGTAGAGAAAGGCCAGACATCCTGCCCGCAGAAAGAGGGCGAGGACAAATTGAAAAAGGGCAAAACCCATGAGATTGTTCCGACACCCATTCCTATTGGCATGCTTTCTTTCCATACCACAAAGGTGGAGCTCAAGACGAGCAGGAAGTCCAAAAAGTTGGCATCTGTAGAGGGAGGTTATATTGATAGGGGAATTGAAGGAAAGATTGACCGCGAGGTAATATATTCCATGGCAGCGCTGACCGGAGCCCAGGCCAACCCCCCAACCATTGTTATTGACTCCTTACACAATCGTGAAATCAGCGACCTGCGACCTAACGACGAGCTCGAGGAGGTGGTAATCAACTTCCACTTCCCCAAGCAAACTGTTAAGGTCGGGCTAGAAATTCACCCCGAGGAGAGAAGGATCCTTATCGAGTTCCTTTGAGCAAATTGTGATGTGTTCGCCTGGAGGGTGGAGGATATGCAGGGAATCAGCAAGGACGTGATCCTCCATAAAATCAATGATGACCCATCCTTCAAGAACATTCACCAAAAATCAAGATACTTCTCCCCGGAAAAGGAGATAGCAATCAAGGAAGAGGTTGAGAAGCTACTAAAGGCTGGGATAATTAAGGAGATCTCCTACCCCAAGTGGCTTGCAAATGTAGTCATGGTCAAAAAGGCCAACGACAAATGGAGGATGTGTGTTGACTTCACCGATCTCGACAAGGCATGCCCCAAGGATTGCTTCCCTCTTCCTCGCATAGACAGATTGGTGGATTCAATAGCCGGTCACAGAGTATTGAGCTTCATAGACGCATACTCCGTCTACCATCAGATCCAGATGGCTCCTGAAGATGTCCGCTCCGTGGCTTTCATCGCTGCGGGCAAGACATACTGTTATACCATGATGCCCTTCGGGCTGAAAAATGCGGGAGCCACCTACCAGCGAATGGTCAATATTGTCTTTATGGTCAACCAGCGGGGAATTGAAGCCAATCCCGAAAAAACATGAAACTGAACCCCCTAAAGTGTGCATTTGGGGTAAAGGCAGGCAAGTTCCTTGGATTCATGGTCAACCAGCGGGGAATTGAAGCCAATCCCGAAAAAATTCAAGCGCTGTTGAACATGAGGCCTCCTGCCTGCGTGAAGGATGTGCAAAAGTTAAACGGGCGCATCACCGCACTAGGCCGCTTTATCTCGCGGTCAGCAGAGAGATGCCTCCCCTTCTTCAAAACTTTGAAAGGGGGGAAGAAGGCTGACGAATTTGCATGGAGTCACGACTGTCGTCAAGCTTTTAAAGAAGTCAAGAGATACCTGGGCGACCTCTACTCAAAGAGGTGTCTGGGAATAGCTTTTTCTGTTTTTAGCAAGCATCGATGGGCAAGAGGCCGCTGTTCTTGTAAGGGAGGATAATAACTCCCAAAAACCAGTTTATTATGTATCTAAGGCACTGTCCGCCGTAGAAGGGCGTTATTTAAATATAGAGAAGTTAGCTTACGCCTTGCTTGTATCTGCTCGAAAATTAAGAGCCTACTTTTCTGCACATCCTATAACTGTACTCACTGAGACCCCGCTTAGAAAGGTTTTACATAAACCAGAGTATTCGGTGAGAATGCTAGCTTGGTCTATCGAGCTCACCGAGTTCCAGATCACCTACTCCCGAAGAAGGACAATCAAAGCGCATGCCTTAGCTGACTTTGTAGTAGAATCGTCATTTAAGCTAGCGGACAGCGACCTGGGGAAGAGAAAGCGAGCAGAATCAGAGGAAGCCCTAGATAGCTCAGACACTGAAATTGTACAGCCCAAAGAGCGTCCAGAAGAAGTATGGACTTTATTCGTGGATGGCTCTGCGAGCAAGTTAATAAGTGGAGCGGGCATACTCTTGATCGCACCCTGCGGGGAGAAATTCAAGAGAGCCTTGAGATTCAAATTCGAAGCATCGAACAACCAGGCTGAGTATGAAGCGATTATAGCGGGCATGGAATTGGCAAGAGACTTGGGAGTTCAGAATATTGAGATCAATAGTGACTCTTAGCTCAGAGTAAATCAAATTAGGGGGGAGTATGACACGATCAACCCAGTGCTAACTCAGTACTGCGGTCTGGAAAAAACCCTCATAAAACATTTCATCGACTATGAGCTGAACCAAGTCATGAGAGAGGATAACACGGAGGCTGACCTCCTCTCCAGAATAACCGATCAAGAAGTCATAGACTTGGAGACGGATTGCCAGATAGAATTCACGGAGAGACCTGCTATAGATCGAATTCAGATAAACAATATTGAGGATCAAGTAAGGGACTGGGTAGATGAGATCAAGGATTACATCGAGAAGCAAACCCTCCCCGAGGATCCAGCAAGGGCTAGAGCCATTGGAAAGGTGTTCGCGAAATACCTCGTCCATGATGGAGTACTTTTTAGACGATCATTCACCAAGCCTTTGCTAAGATGCGTCAAAACTCACATGACCATCAACTTACTCTATGAGGTTCATGAAGGAGTTTGTGGCGGACATCCCGGTGCTCGCACTCTCTTAGACAAAATCAAATTTCAGGGATTTTATTGGCCTACGATGAGAAGAGATGCGCAAGAGTACGTAAGAAAGTGTGACAAATGTCAGCGATTTGCGGACATCCCTAGACTACCATCAACAGAGCAGACTTTGGTTGTACCATCGTGGCCGTTTGATACGTGGGGGATCGATCTAATTGGACCGTTAACAACTGCTCGAGGAAGCATTAAGTATGCCATTGTGGCCGTGGATTATTTTATCAAGTGAACGGAGGCAAAGGGCTTAGCCACTATCTCCGAGGACAATGTAATCAATTTTGTTCACGATCACATCTATTGCCGATTTGGGGTTCCACGAGCAATAATTTCGGACAACGGCACTCAGTTCTCTGCAAAATTCACAGCTGAATGCGAGAGAATGAAAGTACAACATCGCCAGTCCGCAGTTGCATATCCCCAGGGGAACGGCCAAGCTGAGGCCGCAAACAAGTTAGTCCTGACCGCCTTAAAGAAAATTTTGGAAGGACGAGGAGAACGATGGTTGGACGAGCTCCAGACCGCATTATGGGTTGTCCGCACGACGATCAGAAACTTAACAGGAGAAACTCCTTTCTCGCTCACGTATGGGTCAGAGGCAATGGCTCCAGTTGAGGTTGTCCTACCCTCGTACAGAGTCACATACTTCGATGAGTCTCAAAACGAGGCAAATAGAAGGTATGACCTGGACGATCTCGAAGAAAAGAGAATGCGGGCAAATGAAAAAATGGTGAACTACAAGCAAAAGGCGAAGAAGCACAATGATAAAAGAGTGAATAGGAGAAGTTTTTCAGTTGGAGATTGGGTACTCAGAAATGTGGAGGTCCAAGGGACCCAACCTGGTTTCAATAAACTCTCCCCGAAATGGGAAGGTCCGTACGAAGTTACCCAAATAATCAAAGAGGGTACCTACATATTGCGGACAAAAGAAAGAAAAGACCTCAAGCACGCATGGAATAGCGATCACCTTTGGTAAATACTTCTTTTAAATCTTTGTAATTTTTTAAGGGTGAATAGAGGCACTAAATATATGAATATGTAATTACCACCAAATTTTTGTGCAAAACGGTTGTAGCAATATCCCCACCAGCCTCAAAAGCTTAAGTGGATGCCTGCAAGCGGATGCCGATAGGTTCAAGGGCCAACATAAGAGCCCCTACTTACCGATGCGCAGAGATTCATTACGATCCGCACGCCTATATGTGTACAAAGGCCATTATGCCCGTACTCGATCGCGGACAAGATACTATGTCCTGTCCGCGTAATACCACCAAGAAAAAGCGGATATAGATGCAAGTGGGGACAAAGGCCAAAGTCCGGACTCACTAAATGCGCGAAGGCCTTTTTTAAGGCCGTTACTCGCATGCCTGTATGTGACAAAGGCCAACATATGAGTCCGCTTACATGATCGCCACAAGACCCTCACAAAAAACTTTGCAAGTTTTGAATAAAGGGTCAAACCGCGTGAACCACCAATCGTGGATACAGATGCCGGTAGGTTAACGGGCCAATATGCCCCTACCTAATGTTGCGTAGAATATTGCCTCACGGCCACACTCTACATGTCCTATGAAAGTAGCTTGCCTTGGCGCTTTTAACTTACACCACGGATCGCAAGTTCGGAACATAAGTGTAAATGGATGGGAGTGATCAAAGGAGTTTAAAAAAGCCAAATAGACAAATGGGGTTAAGGCCTCAAAATTTGTCCCAAGGCCAAACAAACACGATCATAGAGAAATATGGCTGACTCTCACAAAAAATCCAAGAGATTTTGAATACAGAGTTAGGAAAACTCAAAAACGCGGGCAGAAGGCCTACTATGCCTCTGACCGCGGAAGAGAGTCTAAAAATTAATTGTTCCAAGTCTAAACGCTGATAAAAGGAAAAGCAAGAATGCAAGTACTATAGTACTCAAGTATTGCCAACACTTAAAACAGCCTAAAAAGATAAAGCAATTAAGAGAAAATACTTCTATTAATAAATAAAAAATGATTACAAAAATCCTACAAATCTATTACAACAAGAAAAAGAAAAAATCCTAAGCTAAAGGAGCTGAGTCCTTGGGGTCTGTAGGGGCGGTCTCCTTGGCCGCGTCGGAGGCCGGTGTTGGAGAAGGAAGGCTGGTCGTCACGGTCAGGTCGGTGATGATCGGAGAAATGATTGGATCCGTGGAGACGGGGATAGGAGCTGGCCACGAAGGGAAGAGATCACTAATTGTTGGCCCATTAGGGAGAATGCAAGCAACAACCTCCTCGTAGGAAAGCTTCTCATCACCAAACCTCAGGGCGTCCATCTTGCCAATAAGACTGGTGGTCGTGACCGCGGCCACTGGGCGTGGATGCCCGCCACCGCGCTCTAGGTTCTTGACATCGCCTCGGGATAGAGGGACCAGCATGCCCGGCAGCATACAAAGATCGTGAGCAACCAAATGAGCCTATCAAGGCCAACTGCTGAGCTGTAAACTGCCCCGTGGCAGCAAAGTTACGAAGCTGCGTTTGGCAAGCGGCCTCATACTGAGAAAAGCCTTCAACAACAAGGGCATCCTTATACTCCTCGGAGTTCTTGAACTCCTCCACTGCCTCCTTGCGCGCAGCAAGCACTATAGACTCCCTCTCCAACTCAAGCTGCTTTAAAGGTAGCAGCTGGTCGGAGAGCTCGTCAGCCTTGGCCTCCAAAACCAATATCTGTTGCTTTGAGGCCTCTAACCTATTGGACAACTCAGCATTCCGCTGCTCTAGCCCGACCTTGTGCCCGCGGAGTTCATCTCACTCCCCCTTAGCTTTGTCTAAGCTCTTCTCAAGCTCGGTGAGCCGCTCAGAAAAGGCTTTTAGGTCTGCCTCCTTCTCAGTGAGGGAGGTCTCCTTATCAGCAAGAGTGGTGGACAAGGTCTTCACCTTCTCCTCAGCCTTGGCCAGCTCGCGGAGCTTGTCCGCCAAAATTTTGGTCTGCCCGTCAAGATCGGCAGCCAGCCCATCGGTGCATTCTCGCGACCGCATTATCTTATTGCCCGCCTGCGAGGAGAAAGATGGTCAGAAAAGAATCACAAAGCCACAGTATTAAAATAAAAAGATGGACAGGTCTAAACCTCAGTAAGGGCAAGGCCAATGTCCCCCATCAGGGCAGCCGGATTCTCCTTCATCACTACATTTTTGTAGAAATCCGGGGAGTAGAGTCGGTTCAGCAGGCCAATCCCCGCAACTGAATTGTTGGCCGACCGGGCATAAAGATCAACCCCTATGATAGCGGGCACTCCCTCCAGCTTCTTCCTAACAGCCATCGCTTCCTCGCGGGTATTGAGGGAAGCCACGGGGTAAGATGTGGAGCAGATAGTCCCCCCTCTAAGGGGAGCAGAAGAAGAAATCGGGGCAGAAGTAGTGGAAGCACGGATTTGTGTTTCCCCACCCCTTCGAGATTTGGACGCCCTCTCCTTGAGCCCCAAATCAGCATCCCTCTCAGTCCTCTTCCTGGACTACTCCTGGTTGTGCCCGGAAGCAATGGTGCAGCCCGGAGAGCTAGTACGGCTAGGGGAGCGGGAGCCGCAAACAGTGGATGCTGGAGGAGGACCCATGGGGGGTGGAGGCAGCTCCCCGGTGGTGGGAATTACTCTTGGACCGGTTAGAGTTGAGCCAGTCTTCCTGTTTGCCACGGGCAGAGTGGCATCCTTGCCCGCTGCCCCACTCATGGCAGCCTGTCTCTTCGCAGCCTCTTTTTGTTGTGCCCGCAGATTCCAGGCCTTCAGCTCAGCAGCGTTTAATGGGGCCATCAGAAATTATACTCGTCTGGGTCTACTCTGAAAGGAAAAAGAATTGGTTAAAGACAGTTCGAAAAAGTAAAAGGCAAGGCAAATAAACAGCTTTCTCAAAGAGCAGAATAGAGACCAATCCATTCCGGAGGCTCGCATTCAGCGCCCAGCATGCAAGTTTTGCAGTCAGCCTCAAACTGGTAAAATTCGTGCACCCTCCAATCAGGGTCACGAGGCTGGGGCCCTATCTCTACTCTAGGGGCATAGGGGCTGCCCTCCCTTCGAGGAGCCACCCCTGAGTAGATTAGCAAAGGCTCGAAGTCAACAATCTCGCCCACGTCATAAACGGTCTGCACCCCATCGGTGTTGTACTTGGCCTAGTAGGTCTCCAGGGCAATGCGAAGAGCATCGGACAGAGCTGGGTTAGGATATGAAGTAGCGGCCACCTTCATCGGAACAGGATTGGAAGGTTTGGGGAAAGCCCAGCCGAACCTAGACTCTATGACCAAAATGTTCTTCTGGTTCCATTGGTCAAATTTGTTTGAAGGGGCAGAAAAGGTCCGGGGAGAGTTGTTCCTAGCCTTCAGGCCCAGGTTGCCATTGCTGATTTGGTTTTGGTAATAGGCATAAAGCCCAGAAAGGGAGGGTTCGTAGCCTAAAACCCTGCAAATAGTTATGAATGAGACAAGAGCCCTAATGGCATTGGGAGTCAGGTGTATGGGGAGACAACGGTTGAAATTGAGAAAGAAGTAAATGAAGGGATCAAGGGGAAGTCTTAGGCCCTCTCGAACTGAGCCCCATAGAAAACGCAGGCTCTATTGTCCTCGCGGACATCTGCTACAGTCTCAGGCCGCAGCTTCTCTTTCCCTTTTATTTGCACATGGCCTAGAGGGCGGACACGGAATTGCTTGGGATCAACATTATAGATGGTGTATATCTCCTCTTCCCAGTCAATGGTGGCCGCCTCCTTGGTTTTTCTCCTACGGCCTCGGCCAGGATTTGCCTCAACAGCTGGTCCCTTGCCTCTACCTCGGGCAGGGACCACCTCCTCAGAATCCTCCTCGAAGGCGTCAACAATTTATGTTGCCTTCCTGGAGGTGCCCGCAGCCATCCGATCTCCTTCCTCGCGGTCATCGTCCTCTGTCTCCGTGCTCGTCGAGCCAAAGAGACCGGTGGATGAACCACGGGCAGGGGCCACCTTAGGTTCACTCTCCTCGCCTCCGGCCCTTTCACTCTCCAAGGGGTCAAGTTCCTCACTGCTACTCAATTCAACCACGGGCACACCAGAGTCATCGAGCATATCGGAGTCCTCGGGCACGTCAAGGTCCTCGGGGTAAATGGTGTTCAAGGGGAGATTATCCAAGGGCTTACTCATATCCTCGGAGCCCGGTGCCCGCGCCTCACTGGTTTGATTGGGATCCATCAAATCAACCTTCTCCCAGTCAACTACCACTCCAGGAACGCGAATCGCTCTCCTCACTAATTCAACGACGTTCAAACCCTGATCTCTCTCGCGGGGAAACCTGCACAAAACCCCTTTACAAAATTTCTCAACCTATTTGTATCCCCCAACACCAAAACTTCACCGTTCACAATTAATTTTTTCTCCTTGGCCTCCCACAACCGGGGTGGGACAAAGGGCCCCCACTGATATTTCTCACAAAAATATTGGAAGCACTCCATAGCCTAAGCCAGGCATGAGCTACTTTCCTAAAGATTTCCCCTGTCCGTTTACAAACGGCAAAGGTATCCGGAGTGCTCCCATCCCCTAGTTCTAACGGACGACGGGGGCCAAATTCACGGGTCGTCATCAAATCCCAGAGAAAGAAATAGAAAGAGATGAGGAAGAAAAAGCAAAAATTACTTACGAAGTCTGAAATCGAGGGAGGAAAACGCTAAGTACGCATCAAGATTTTTCTCTCACTAAAAAGCAATTTGAAGGCAGTAAAAGGGGTTTGAGGAAGAAGGGTTTTGTATTTATAAGGCCTACCAATAAGGGTTAACCCGTTTAACCCGTATTAATTAGCCCACAAACCGTCTCCTCGAACCACGAACCGACGCCAAACGTTTGAAAATTCAAAAAATTCCCCAGTTGACATTTATGGCGCCTTTTAGATGGCTGACACGTACCCTCCGTACGTGTCACGCGCTGTCTCTTCATCTGCCAAGGGGCATACTTGCGAACCGGGAGGCAGAGCATTCAAGGCGCCTTGAATCCTCCACACGTGCCTCCCACGTGCCTTTATGCACGGGAGGCAGAGCAACAACCAACGAAAAACGCCAACATTGGTGCCTGCACCAGGTGCGATCTGAGGTACCGAGCTTATCTAGTAGTTCCTTGCTCAGACCATAAATAATCATTCACTTGGAACTAGGGGCCACTGATGAGCCCGGACCAGCTAGACCGGGCCCAAGCTCGGTCTGGTCCAAAGGCCCAGTATGACGTGGTGCTTCCTAGACCATCGGAGTCAAGACCGCGGACAGATAGACCCCTGAGGTCAAGACCGCGTTCCTCTCATCATCATCCTACCCCATCCCGGGGAGATCCTGACCGCTGGCTTGGTGACCGCAGGAGGTATGACCGCTCCATCCGTGCCCGCGTCAAATACCTTTGACCGCGTCCAAGATATTGACCGCGGGCTTATACCTGCCTCCCGGTAATCTCACCTGCCTTCCGGTTAAATACCAAGGCTTAGTGAGCACGTTAGATTACTGGCTCTGACATGCAAGTTGTCGGCTCACTCCCATCGCATTCAATGCGGCTCAGACAGACGCCTACTATTGCCATTAATGCGCCGCGTCGGATACACGGCTCCTGTCCACATCAGCGACATCCCCTCTGATAGTGATTCTTTCTTCCCTGACAGACCCAATCAGATGCGGACACGTGTATGCGATCAAATACCAAAGTGCCCTTTAGGGCTGACCTCATGGCTTACGTCAGCGGGCAGCTACTCATTGCCTATAAAATAGAAGACCTTTGTCCCCTTGGACAAAGTAAGTTCCAAATAGACATTGTAAGTCATATTGCTCTCAAACCCTAAACACTCACACACATTCAAGGCATTCCAAGCCTTCTTTCTCAGTATTCTTACTCTCACTGCCAAGGGTCTGAGTTGGAGTAACATTCAGCTTTGACCTTAACGGTGGTTCGTTTGTGTTGTGTTCTAGGTACATCCAACCATTAAATATATCCTGTCAGATATCCTCGAACTGCTCTGACCCTGAAAAGTTTGGCGTCATCAGCAATGCTATGTGGATTCCACAACTACGTTTCAGTCGTTGCCTCCACCCGCTCATGAAATGTACCGTGCATGGGATTGTTTGAAAACTTGATATATATTGTTGAAATGATCTAACAGCTTAATCTTTTAAATTAAGTGATAACTCTAAGACACTACAGAGTAAATTTTAAACAAGGGCTATCAAATATTTAGATCTTAGATCAGATTGCAAGAAATTCTTAGGTAGAGACTAGAGAGAGAACAGTTTGAATTTCGATATGATTCGTCTCGTAATCAAGAATCAAGATGGCAGCCATTGTAGCTAGCTTGAAGAATGTCAATCCAGTTGGCTTATTTCCATGACTGGTGATTTTTTTTTCAGGTAATCAATTTACTCCTATGATGGATCCAGAAACGAGGGTGGTTGTTGAGGCGGAGGATGGCATAATTGTCGGCGGGAGAGTGGATCAATACACCATTCTTGCTTGCTTCTTGACTTCGTAAAAATAAAAATAAAAATAAAAATAAAAATAAAAATAAAAATAAAACACAAGACTTCCCAATCAAAGCATCAACGCATTCAAAGATAAACCCTCTTGAGAGTGCAAACAAATCAAATAAGAGATCTTGACTTTACAGGCTAATACTGACAGCCTGACAATGAAATTAAAAGAGCGCCAGCAACGAAAGGAAGCACTCCTATAACTAACTAATAAACCCAAAATTAGACAAAAATAAAAACCCACCGAGCACCCTTTTCGCGTTTACTTAGAAGAAGGTACTGATGGCAGCGACTTGTCATCCTTCGTTTTTATTGTGTGTGAATTAAGAGAGAGATTCCTGGTGAGATGAATGATCTTCGATGTTGGATCAGTAGCACTGCTGTCTACGGCCACTGGTACTCTTCTAGTCATTCTTTCTCCGGCGTTCAAATTTTTCTGCTTCATAAATGAGATAAAAACTCAAAATCCTGCACTCACTTTCACATCAAAGATACATATGTATATATACTCCCTCCGTCCCACTCGAATTAGGACATTTTGCCATTTTGGGTGTTACACTCGAAATAGACACAAAATGGATATGTTTTATTCAATGGGACCCACTTTCACACTCGCAACAACTTTCCACTTATTATTCCCCCCACTCTCTCCTACCCACTTTTCATATTTACAACACATATTTCACTTGACATTTTTCCTCCATCCCCGTGTCATTCCAAAAAATCCTATTTCGAGTGGGACAGAGGTAGTATATATATATATACAAAAGTGTGTGTGTGTGTATATATATATGCACACATATATGTGTGCATAAATACACATATTTATGTGCGGGAGTGTGTGGTGTGAAGACTGAGGAAGGATACTTACGGTCAAATCATTTGTACTGTACATCTCGGTCTGAATAGCTGCCTTACTGGTCTTTTTGGCTTTAAGTTGCCTCTTCCCACGATCTTCATAAAAGAGAAAGTCATCTAACAATGAAGTCTTTGCAGAATAATTCTTAAAAATGCTCAGCATCTCCAAGCCTTGCTTGAGACCAACCTGAACCAAAAACTCAAAAGGCATGAGAACAACTGATACTTGACACTTTGTTCAAGGGCACAAAATGCTTACAAAATTTTGCTCACAAAATCCTAGTTGGCAATAACTGATTGGTGTTTAAGTCACTTGATATTTGAGCTAAGTGACATTTGAGCTCACAGAGTAAAAATACACTGATGACTACCAAATGGGATTTTGTGATCAAGATTTAGTCAGCATTTTGAGCCCCAAGTATTATTTTTTGTTCAATGGTCCAACAAAGCTCAAGCCTCCCCAAGAGAAAGAACGCCAAGGGGGCTTGAAACTTGTAACCAATTAAAGAATTATGAATTACTCCCACCGTCCCGATAAGATAGTCACATTTGACTTTTTATGGCCAATACAAATAAACTTTGACCAAACATTAGGGCATCCTTACTCATAAACCTCTAAATAAATTTCTTTAACGCTCATAAACCTTTTCAAAAACTTTTAGGGACAATTTTTTAAAAAAAAAAATTAAAAATGAACATTTATTTTGGGACAATGAAGTACTATTTAAAAAAACAAATTGTTCAGTTTGCAAAAAGAAAAAAAAAAAAAAAAAAGGACAATGTGTCGGTGCATAAACCGGTTGATCTCTATGCAAATTGGGTTTCTGTTTGGTCATTGCCACATGGATAGAGCTGTTACATAGAGCTCATTTTGAGCCTGTTAAGGCTGCCCTTGATATTAACTAATTCTCCCAACGAAATTCTAAAAATTGTGATGGATAAATAACTTATCAATTACAACTGTTAGAATTTCACAAGGATGATAAGATTGACAATAATATTAGGTCAAAGTTTACTTGTGTTGACCATCAAAAGTCAAATGGGACTATCTTTCCGGGACAAAGGGAGTATAGCCTTATCTTTCAACTGATAAAAAGGCACATGTACCTCTTGAGTATCCCTGGTGTAAGTTACAGGCCGGTTGTCATTGTTCTCAAGGATAATGTGTCGCAACTGCGTGTTAGGGATGTCCTTAATTATATGCCACTTCACTGGGAAAAAACCGTTCCACTTGTCAAGTTGCCAAAAGTCCATATTCTTGTCAAAATCCACCCGCCCTATCATCTCAGCTACACCAACAAACTGTCCACTGGCATTTACCTGAATACCACAAGGGTAAAGATGTTAAATGATTAAAATCCACTATGCATATATACAAGGAAAAGGGAAATTATAAAACAAAACTGGAAAAATGTTTCCAGATACAAAGTCTTTCAAGAGCCTAGAGAGATAATTTAAAGTTATAAACAGCAAGAAAAATATTTAACTTACCGAAAAGAAGAGGAATACAGGACAATTTCCCTCGTCTGCTTCTTGGAATGCCGCATCTAACTTCTTATTACCATTAGGCGTACTTGACCACAAAGCATATTTAACACACTTGTGCACATCATCTTCACTGTACGACTTGATAACATAAAACTTTGCATTTTCATACTCAGTTTTAAACTCGCTCAGATTATATTGATTATTTCGTAAAATAAGTCCTTGCTTTTCATTCTCTGCAGGTAAACTTGTTGGCTTGGTACCGTTGTGACCCCTGGGACCACGAGATAGTTCAGCAGAGGTTTCAGATTCTCCACTTCTGAAGGATTTTTCTCTCAATTTGAATCTATCATCATTCCATATTCTTGCATTTTGACTGTAGTTCAGTGGAATATTATGACCGTAAAGACCTTGGTTTTGGTTGGTGTAAGGTGAGTCATTTCCAGCAGGTTGGAATCCCTTCAAAAGGCCGGCTGGCTGATAACCAGAAGCGTACTGCATCTCATCAATACAAACAGGAATCAGTAAAGCACACTCTGAATAAGAAAAATATCTAATCGATTATAATTGTTCTTAAAAATGTCTCATTAATTATTTTGCTACTTAACAAAAAAAGGTACAATATGTAATACACACACAAAAAAAAAATAAAAAATCTATAGCAGCAGAATAAACTAACAAGAATACAAGATAATGCCTTTCAAAGGGATAACTCATACAGTATAGCAACGCAAAGCATGAGCTTACAAGATGTAATGGGAATAGCATAGAAAAACAAGGTGAATTACCTTGTTCAGGGATTTTAATTGTTGATTTTGAAGCATAGATGACACAGTAGGCTGTCTTGACTTCATATCAAGAGGAAAATTGGAAGTTTTTCCATAGAACGTGTTTGTGGGTTTTTTAGAGCCAAAACCATTTGACTTTCCCGACACATTAGAGCCCAAACCAGATCTCATGCTCCAAGATGCATTCGTCCCATGATTGACATCTCCAGCATACGTTGAATCACAAGAGTAACAAGGCATGGATTCTGAACCATACCCTGATGAAGGATAATAGGACTGTTGCCCAGTAGAATGCGGATAACCAGAGAGGTAATAGAATTGTGAGCCATTTTCCGCTTGTATACCCTGGAGAGATCAGGCCCATCTAAATCAACTTCAATCCATTATAGAAATTAAAAACAGTAAATCAGAATTGTAAATACAAATCATACTGTGTAAGAACCACCAGTTGCGTTCATGTAATTATGGCCATCCATTTGATTAAAGTTTTCGCCATATCCTGTTAATAAAGAAAGAAAAATTTCATGCTTAGTTCATCACCCATAGAGGCACACAAGGTAAGTAACTGCAAAAAGGCACAACACCCTTGTAACTATTAGTTAATACCAGTGTTCTAGGCGCTAGGCGAGGCCCAGGCGCTGGGATTTTCCATTAAGCGGTCAAATTGGGCGTGAGGGGGATCTAGGCGGATTTAGGCGAGCCTAGGCGGGTTTAGGTGGTCTGAGAAATTTTTTTAATTTTTTGGATGCCCTAAAACGACGTCGTTTTACAAGGATTGAAAATGAAAATAAAAGATACAAGGTTGAATTTGATTTGACCTTAGTTCATGTTATGGATGATGGCATAGTTGTTAAAGGCGACCGCCCGCCTCGCCTTTTTGGCGCCTTGGGGGGTCGGTCGCCTCTTAGTAACCGGGCAGGCGGATGCACGCCTTTCTTCACAAGGCGTTCGCCTTGCTCGCCTTTTTGTCGCCTCTCACCTTTTTGCATTTTTTTCTTTCTTTCTAGTCCCTTGTTCTTCAAATTTTTATTTACTTTTGCATGATTTTGGAACTTGATTTTTTTTCTCAGTAATCTTTAATGATTTAAGATTATTTAACTTGCTTAAAGTAGCACTTGTTTTGTTGATTTGAACTTCGTAATTTTGATTTATGCTTCTTTTTTCTTAGAAATCTTACTTTTGAGGTTTGAATTATATTAGAATACTATTATATGCGAAATTGTGAAATTTATTTCATTCTTTATTCTTGTTCATAATACGTTTTATGCTTTGTTTATTTTTAGCATGTGTATATATACATATATATATAATCTATTTTTACTAAATTTTTGTTCGATTTTCCTCCTTGCTCGCCTTTTTGCCGCTCGCCTCTCGCCTCGCCTTTTCCAAGTACATATTGCCCGCCTCTCGCCTTTCGCCTTTGACAGCTATGGATGATGGAATACATTTATAATTTTCATATGCTCTATAAATTGTGTTTAAATTCTCGGCCCCGCCTAGGCCCTTAGACCCTAGGCCCGGCTCTGTCACCTAGCAATTTTTAGAACCTTGGTTAATTCACCCTCCATCCCATAATAAAGTCGCCTTTTCCTTGTTAGTCAGTCCCTCTAAATAAGAAAATAGTTAAAGTCCAATTTTACCGTTGTACAAAATATGTACAAACAAGCAAAACACACTCTTAAATATAAGCAAAACACACTCTTTAAAAGCATTGACTAGTCAAATGCAACAATTATTATGAGACGGAGGAAGTAACATTTTCCATACATAAAAGATGCAGAAGTTACATGATAAGCATGCGTCACGGCAATTCAACCAAGTATTGATCTATAATACTCCCTCTATCCCACAATAAGATTACTAGTTTGACTATACAGGGTTATTAAGAAAAAGTAAATGTGTTAGTATGGAAAGTAAGTAGGAGAGAGAAATTTGGTAGTGAAAAGGGAGTTGTTATTGTGAGTGTAATAAATGGGTCCCATTGTCCATTTAGGAATAAAGCAAACTAAGAACCCTACTCTGGGACGGACCAAAAAGGAAAGTAATAACATTACTCTGGGACGGAGGGAGTAATAGATATGTGAAGCTAGCTACACATTCTTTCCTGTTGCGCTTTTGTTCCATATTTTATCCATTTCACCAACATTTCAAATAAAGCTTTAATGGTTGTGGTAAGAGTAAATTGCTAAACAATGCAATGTAATATACCCTCTATTTCGTAAAGAATAACGTACTATCTAGCGACAACTTAATGCAATGAACTTTTCAACTTTTTTTCAAATAATGCAATATGGTTTGATGACATTAAATATGACTAATGAAATGATAACGTGGATGACATTTTGAGTAACAATACTTATGTGGCAAGCCAACACAATATATAAACTAATCCCGCTAAAAATTATGTTATCTGATTATATTTTTTTATAAATATGGTTAACAATTAAAAAAAAGAAATAGTTAGGAAAGAAAAATCAAAACAAAAATACAAACTAAACCCATATACGCCCCCCCCCCTTTTTCTCAAGTCCAGTACAGGCGCCCCTAAACCTCCTCAATGCCACCCCCCTCCTCCGTCGCCACCCACACTCCTCCATTTCCATCTCCAGCAACCTCACCCTCACCACACCACCCTCTTCCTGCCCACAATCTCGCTCCCTCTTTCCCCTCTTTGAGGGCCTCCCTACCATATTCAATACCTTGTCTTTTCCTTCGACAAGGGCCTATGAAATCCAATCTAGCTCTATCTTTTCCTAGGACAAGTCAAAAACCAAACCCACCCCCTTCTCTTTAAAAATTTGATTTTGGAGACACTCTTTAAAAATTTGATTTTAAAACTGAATATGGGTTTTGATTCATCCCGGTTTCAAATTGCAAAACGAATATGGGATTTTGTCAATTTTTTTTTTGTTGTGATAGTTTTAAATTTGTTTGTGTTTTGCGTTTTGCCAAATGAATTTGAAACATGTTCTGATTTTATGTTTTTGTGGTGATGTTGATTTTAATGGAATGGTGGGTTATTACTTGAATTCCAGTGGTGCTTGTGGTGGAATTCTGGTGGCATTTGTGGTGGAATAGCGGTAACAGTGAAGTTGATGGTTGGTGTCGAATGAGGTGGTGGTGGTGGCAGCCTTGGCGTTGGCAGCAGCGATGGGTTGAAGGCATCGTTTAAAAACTTGAGAAGAAGGTTGAAAATGGGTGTCTATTTAATGGATTGTCAATGCCATGGTTCACAGCCTTGGCATGATCTTTTTAACGAATGCTAGTGTATTTAACGGATGTTAGTCCTCTTCTTGTGTGGCATGCTAACTAGGATGACATTTGACATTCTCGTAAAAAAAAAACAACGTAGAGAGATTGCATTATTTGTAAGAACCCAATTAAGTATATAGGATTAAGATGTCACAAACTAGTACATTGCATTGTTTGTAGAAAATGTGATAGTATGTTGCATATATTAGTCATTCGCCCGTTGTGGTAAAGGAAAAATAGTTTTCTTCCAACTTAAAGTAACATGATTCACATTTAATGTAACTATGAGCAAGCATTCCCTTGCCTCAAACTTCGTGAAGAAACTTAACTCTAAATTATACATGGGAGTGGAGAACAAAACAAACCAAGAAAAAATTTCTAGTGGAAACGAATAACACAGAAATATGCTTGATATCCGTTACTTGTGAACAAATAAAAACTGTGAACCATGGCAAAGACAAACCTCCATTCCAAATGAGCGTGCTGATTTATCTTTTCAAAAAAACAAAGAAGCCGAGTCTAAATAATGCACATATGCATAAATGCCATCAAGATCCACAACAGCATCCAAGTGCACTTGGGGTCATGATAAATAACGAATGTGAATTACTAACTTCACATAAAAAAGGGCATTCATTGTGGGACAAAAAGTAATCAGAAGAAGACATGCATCTTGGGGAATGTCGAGAGCAAGGAAATTAACACAATAGACGGATTGTATCAAATAATCAACTGATGTAGAAATTGGTTGAAATTTGTTTGCCAGAAGGTGACAAATTAATATGTTTTTAACTTTTAATCTTACAGTTCTGATTTTTCATTGTGATAAAATCATTTCAACAATTGTTTCTTACAATTCTTTTCATGTGGACATTTCAACAGTGACCTCGGGGTTTTACACAAGGACAGACTCAGTACCTCACTTAACCTAGTAACAACTCGTAAAGATACTCTTAAAAGTCAAAGTTATCTCCAATTACAACAAAACAGACAAGTGAGAAACATATAATTGAAATAAAAAAGAAAATGAAAAAACAAATAAAATCAGAAAAGTGAGAAACGTATAATTGAAATGTGAAACATTAGTTGAAATTACAAATAATTCCATCTTTCTGGTATTTGAAATACTATATGTTTCTGGGCATTATTAATTGAGGTGGGGGAGGTGAGAATTCAATATCTAACCTGGATAGTGATAATCATAACAACTATTAGGTGGATGATAAGCACCTTGCTCCGCGGCGGACTTTTGATCATTAACACGTTTGATTTTAGAAAGAGTATCTCCTGGATAAGGTACGGTAGCTTTTAAGGGTATGGCATCTTTTTGAGGAACCTGAAACGTGAGATATGAGAAAAACTACATTATAAACAAGGGCAACTAATTCAAGATTACCAATAAGAGTACTTCAGTTGCAAAGACGATAACAATCAATGTAAAATGGCTTTGGTCTAGATGTCTTTGCCATCTCAAAATTTCTAACCAAATTATCCTATTAGTTACACTTGTCCGAAAGACCCACTTTGACTTTGGTGGTCAACTTGATAGCACTTCGACCAAAGTGTTATGAAGATATAAAACTCTAATATTGTAATTGATTCACCATTATTGATAACAGTTTTTAAAATTTCATTTAGATAGCAATTTTTTCATAAGATTTTAGGTCAAAGTTCAATTATATTGACCACAAAAATCAAAGTCAACTGTCTTTCTAGGACAGAGGAAGTATTACATTTGCCACACTGGACAAAAGAATATGAGAAACATGCCTTCAACTGCATGCATCCTATTCAAGTATCCAACTAAATTGTATGCGGAAGAGAAATGGCATCATGATATTTATGTCAGCAAAAATTCACTAATCTTAAGTTGAAAGAAGATGATTAATATTACAGCAAATAACCTAGTCATTCTAAATTTTCCCCAGTAATTGTCGAAATCTCTGAAAGTTACATAAAAACTTCTAGACTCAAACTCCACAAGTAAAGGGAAATGCTTTTTATAACTAGGATCATAACACGTATATAACCCCACATCTCATTTAAAAAAAAAAAAATTGTTCTTATGATTGAGAAGGTGAGGTTGAATAATGAATCCACCAAGTTAAGGAAAATCAGTCTCATAAAGAAGTAAGAAGATAGCTATTCTACTGAATGAAAACGACTACTACAAAGACTAGCTATGGCGGCTTGCTGCATTTTACGAGAGAGCGAATCTAGAAAACCTTGGAAGAATGGGGATATTAGTAAGGAAATGGAACAAAAGTATCATCAAGGTGCATGAAAGAAGTAACATAAAAAAGCAATATAAAAAGGCCAACTTAACAAGTAAATCATTATTAATCAAGAAATCTGCATACCCCTTCATGTTCAGCCAATTTCGCATTAGACTTCAATCCAGCAGCAACTGGCTCTGCTGGATAACAAGGAAGACAAAAAGTATCCACTTCAGTCACATATAGAAGTTAACAACTTAAGAAGCATATAGACCTCACAGCTCACTAAAATGTAAGTATACACACATGCAATATAGTACATTAATAAAGAGTCACAGCAATACATAACTGACAATTATCAGCTGAGATGCATGAAAAGAAAATACTCCCTCCGTCCCAATAAAAGCTTCACTAATTACCCAAAAGGACGTCCCGTTAGAAGCTTCACCTTTCCTTTTTTGGCAAAGAATCTTTACTATTTCCTCCGCTCATTCTCTCTCCTAATTCACTATTATACTCACAACACTTTTCAAATTTACTATTTTCTCCACTAATTCTCTCTCCTATTTTCAAATTACACTCACAACATTTTTTTTTCCCACCTATTTCCTTAATATTTGTGCCCACCCAAAAGGGTGAAGCACTTATTGGGACGGAGGGAGTATAGAGTTGGAAAATAACTTTAAAAACTATTGGCAAAAATGCACCAAAAATCACTCAACGATGGATCATGATTGGATTCGAGCATCATGACATATTTTTAAGGGTAAAATTGGAAAACTACCCCACCTTTTTTCCTAATTTGTCCCTTTACTTGAGTTAAATACTTGAAAGATTCCTAAACTATTAAATATTAATATGGAAAAAATGCAAATATAGTACCCCGACTATAGGGTTTGTTTGGTTTTCATACCTAAACTAGTTTTCGTTGCAACCACATTACCTCATCTGTTTTGGATGCTCATTTAAGGTACCTAGGGCTAACGATATCCATTTTTCAGTTAAACCCCATTTTTTAAGGGTAAAACAGGAAAATCATTGCAATTTAAACAACACAATTACTAAGGGACCGTTTGGTTCGGTGAAAAAAAAGTGAAGGAATGGAATGGTCAATGGAATTGAATTTCTTAAGGAATTGAAATGGAAAAAAAACTGATCAAATCCCTCCGTTTGGTTGGCGCGAAATTGAATGAAATTGTCATTCAATTCCTTGGCAAATCATGTTTGGTTTGAAAATACAAATTATAGGAATGGAATGAAAGCATATAAAATGTCCAATTTACCCTTTTTTTTTAAAAAAAATATATTTTTTTGGGAGGTGGGGGGGGGGGGGGGTAGGTAGGGGGTATACAAAATGAGTAAAAAATATATTTTTTTGTGGGGTGGGGGGTGGGGGTGGGGGGTGGGGGTAGAGCTGGATGGGGGAGGGAGTAGGTAGGGGAAAAAATTTTTTGTGGGGGTGGGGGGTTAGGGCAGGGCTGGATGGGGGAGGGGGTAGGTAGGGAAATTTTATTTTTTTTTGTGGGGGTGGGGGGTAGGGCTGGATGGGGGGAGGGGGTAGGTAGGGGAAAAAAATTTGTGGGGGTGGGGGTGGGGGGTAGGGCAGGGCAGGGCAGGGCTGAATGGGGGGGGTAGGCAGGAAAAAAAATTCGTGGGAGTGGGGGATGGGTAGGGGTGGGTAGGGTTTGGGGGTATTTTGATCAAAAAAAAGTTTTGTTTTTCCATTGCTAAGGGAATTCAGCATTCCTTCCAAAATTGGAAGGAATGAAATTCATTCCAAGGAATGGAAAAAAAATCATTCCAACGAACCAAACGGGGCTAAGGAATGAAGTCAATGGAATTGACCATTCCATTCCGCCCCGGAATGGTCAATTACCGCCAACCAAACGCCCCCTAAAGGTTTAAAGTGTAAATTAATAAAGTAAAAGGTGAACTAAAATAATTTTAAATGGGTTACAATTTAAAATTATAATTTACAAATAATCCCTCTTCTAACCTAAATATATCTAGTATTCTTCTCCGTTCATCACCACCTCTCCTTACCTGATCTCCACCGCTTCCCACCTTCCATCAAACTTATAACAACCTTGTTCCAAACCACTGAGCGCGCCACCAGCAATTTCGGCTCCGTCAATGTTACCTTCAATCCCACCACCAAAACCATTTCAATCCGCTCCCCAGCCTCCTACTCTCCCTCCAACGCCACCGTACTGTCACTAATCAAGACCTTACCCTACAATGTATCCATCTATTCTATTAATTCCCTATCAAAAATTCAATCAACAATTACCTTCATTTACATTATTTTGAATTCAGAAAAAAAGGAAGAGAGAGAAGAGAGAAACAGAGAGGAGAGAGAGAAATGGATCGAGGAGGAGGGAGGATTGGCTTGGGAGAGATTAATTTAGTCTCTTATGGATTTGGGCGAAAATTGGGCAGTGGGATATGGAGACAGCAGGGGTAGATTTGTTGCTTAGGGTGGCAATGGAGGGTGGTAGGGATAGTTATGGGTGGCGGAGTTGGGAAGAGTGGGCGGTGGGATTCTGTATTGGGTTGTGGAGAGAAGTTGGAGATTCCGTTGTTGGCTAGGAGGGAAGCCATGAATGAACCCAAGTGTGTATCTGCATATCAATTATGAAGAAGGAATGGTGTCGGTGTGGATGGCGTCGTTGCAGTGCGGGAAGAAGAAGAAAGGAGAGTTCAAATCTGAATTTTTTTTTCGGATCTTGAACTTGCAGTGGCGATCTGGGTGGGGAGGTGGGTGTGGCGATTTGGGAATAGGATGGGATAGGGCAGCTATGGAGGTGGGAGGAAGGAGGTGTGGCGTGGGTGGTAGGTGCAAGAGGGATGAGGGGGTCAGGATTGGTAGGGGAGGGGGGCTAATACATAAAATTGCATTATAGCCCTTTTACTTTTTAATTTTACATATAAAACCTTTATAGTTATGTTATATTAATTTGAATTGATTTTTCTATTTTGCCCTTTTAATAGTGGGTCACATGCATTGCACATGTCATTTAACTGGAAAAATGGATGTCGTTAGCCCTAGATACCTTAAACGAGCATCCAAAACAGATGAGGTACTGTAGTTGAAACGAAAACTAGTTTAGGTATGAAAACCAAACAAACCATATAGTTGAGGTACTATATTTGCATTTTTTTCTATTCATATTCATCCTTAAACTATTTTTAGCAATCAACTATATATTTATCTTTTTAGAATCAAATGGGTTTTTTTCTTTTTGAACAACAATTGACTGATTTAGTAGACCTTGTTTTTATTGAAGAATAAAAATGGGTTTATTTATTAAGAAAATAGAGTTGATTTTTTATTTAATACTAATATTAGTAAATACTATTATTGATAGTTTAACAATTATTATAACCTTTTTCCCTTTTGACAAAATTTTATATATTTTTTTTGGTCCATTAATTTTTTTTTAATGTGTATATTACTCTTTGTAAAATTAATATCTTTCAATAAATATTAATTTGAAATTACTTCACCACCACAATACTCATCATCACCATTGTCACCGCCACTCTCGCTATCATCACCAAAAACAAACCACCACCGCCACCACTACTCCACCACAATCATCAACTACTTCACTGCCAACACCACCCTGCCACTACCATTATAACCTAAAAACTTACAACGTAAATCAACCTCGATAAAACTAAAATTTAAACAAAAAACGTAACCCATTTTTATCAATTTGCAGGGATGGGTGTGAGAGAAAAAGAGTGGGAGGGGTAAATGTGTTTTAAAAATCAGTTACATATCTGAATTGTAGACCCTATTTTCTGCCAAAATCGTGATGAATAGAGGCTCATGCTTTTAATTTCATGACTGAATATTCAAAACCCAGACCCTAAATCGAATTACCAACTGAATTTTCAAACCACCAGCGCTAATTCTAAACTATATTTTCAAAGCTTTGAGTGTTGGGTCAACAATGGTGATTCAGAGGTTGAGATGGTGCAGCAATTATAAGAAAAAGGAGGAGCAGCAGGGTGTTGTATGGGTGAGTGAGGCGGCGCGACCATAGTTGTGAAAGGCTAGCGCCTTCCTCGCCATTATGGCGCCTCTAGGGATCGACCACCTTTTGGCTTTATGGCAAGCTGTTGTGCACCTTTTTGGCCCGGGCGACACCTTTCTTGGTTATGGCGAGAGGCGTTGGGCGTCCGCTTTTGTCAAAAGGCATAACATGCGTATTCGTAATGTTAAACTAAGTCTTTAAGTATGAAATTATATATTACCTTATTTGAAATTATATACTCCCTCCGTCCCAATAGTAGCTTCCCATTTTGCCATTTTGGGTGTCCCGTTAATAGCTTCCACTTTTCTTTTTTGGCAAAGGAATCTTTACTATTCCCTCCACTCATTCTCTCTCCTACATTATTTTAATACTCACAACACCATTATAATTTACTATTATCTCCACTCATTCTCTCTCCTATTTTCAAATTACACTCACAACATTTTTTCTTCCCCCCCCCATTTTCTTAATTTGCGTGCTTGGCAAAAAATGGGAAGCAATTGTTGGGACGGAGGGAGTATTACCTTAATTTCATTTATTATTCTCTTTTCTAGCATGGTTTAAAATTTATTTTCACGATTTTAAATGAATACTTGTTTACTGATTTGAACATCAAATGTATTTTTTGTCTTAAAATTCTATTTTTTTGGGATTTTAGTTGCGTTAAGCTACTATTGCACGTGAAACTGTGACCTTCATTTAATGAAAAAATCTTGTTCATAACATGTTTAAGTTTTGTTTAGTATATCTTACATATGTATTATTTTACTATTTTGTTTGTTCTATTTTTCTGCCTTGATCGCTTTACGGCCGCCTTTCAACCGCATCGTCTTTCGCCTTTTCTAGGAACTTCTCGCCCGCCTTTCGCTTTTAACAACTATGGGCGCGACTGTTCGGAAATAAGGGATAAGAGGGAGGGTTGGTGTTTTTTCAGATATAGGAACCTCTCGCCCGCCTTTCGCTTTTAACAACTATGGGCGCGACTGCTCGGAAATAAGGGATAAGAGGGTGGGTTGGTGTTTTTTCAGATAGAGACCTGGAGGATTTATGTGTAAAGCCGTCGCAGAAGAAGAAAGCTTGACGGCGCCGAAGAAGAAGGCCGGTGGAAAGGAAAGTGAAGGGGTGGGCTGGAGTCTGAAGATAATGAACTGAAGTTTTCTTTTTTTGGGGAGAAGTAAAGGTTATATAGGGGGTTTATAGTAAGAAATTCCTCTACTTTTTATTTTTTAGGATAAGTAGTTTAACATATAAAATTTTCACCCCATACACTCACAGATTTAAGGGCAAAATGTATTCTCCCATTTTTGCCCCTCAAAAAGAGGCATGTGCAAGTCACATGACCAATTTAATGGCTAAAAACAAACAATGTTAGCTGGAGTGATCTCTCTTGCAACAAAAAAGTGGTTGAATGGTAGAAATACAGCCAAATATAGTTCAATGCTCCAATCCAAACATGGTCCATAGTTGAGTGATTTATGGTGCATTTTTGTTGAACCTATTCTAGCATTAGTCTAAACTGTAGAATAAAAGTAATCATTCAATCACCAAATTAAAAGGCTATGCAAGTTTTAATACACACCGTTGAAGAATTATCAGAGAGTATTGGCAATGACAAAAACTTTTTGTAAAATAGATGGCAAGAGCTCCCAAAATATTCTAATTTCAAATATATCTCAATGGGTTTCTAGATGCAAACCCATTTTACAAGCAATGCTCAATGCTTAGAATCAATATATCAAAGATACCTTGAGCAACTTTCTTGTCTCCAGCCATCGCCAATCTTCTCCTCACCTACAATTAGTTAATAAAATATAGATAAAGAAAGTCAAAGTTCCTACATATATATATGTGTTTGTGTGCACAAGTCTTGACAATGTACATGATCTTGTTATCCCTGAAAAGTTCAAAATAAGTTCCAAACTAAGAAATCTTCCCAACATGCATTATATTATTATTTTGCACCCCAATTCCTAGGGGAATCCATTCTCACTTGTTGATGAAAAAGGAACAAAATTACCCCAAAAAATACATTAAAAGAGGAACAGTACCAGAACGAAAGAAAATTACAAAACTAAAATTAGATATTTCCCCTGCGGAACAAATACCAACCAGATAAAAATATTTTTTTGTGAAAAATCTAAAAGAGTCACTTTCCTACAATGAAAACCTAATAAATAAACTTTACAAGATTCAATATTTTGCTAATTGTAAGCAAACCCATGAAAGAGGGAAAATTCTAAACGAAGATGAAAGGGTAAAAGAAAGATCTTGTGAGACCCGCTAAATTCCACGAATTAGGGAAGATTAAAAAATGACAAAAAAACCCAAAAAATGATAAAATTCGCTACATATAAACCATAATTCATTGGGAGAGGGGGAAGGAACCAATTTTGAAAGGTGTACACAACACAAAGAGGTAAATGCTGAAACGAGAACTGACCTTTCAAGAAATTGCGAATTCGGGATCCGATCGGAAACGTGGACTGAGACTCTTCAGGTAATTCGGAAAACCGCTCGCAGATAGATAGCGGTTTCCCGGAGAGAGTGTGTGAGTGTGTGATTTTGTAGTGAAGTAGGAACATGAGGCGGCGCTGAGCGGGGAAACTGGGGGTAAACGGTAAACCCTTGAATTGAGATCGGACGGTCGGTATTCTCTGATCGATTTAACTGACAAGCAGCTTGGACCGTAGGATTTGGGGGTCAAACTCTTGGGCCAGACCGTTAGTGCCACACGGGACCAGAAAAATGAAATTTATGCGAGTACTGTGGATCGGAATAATGTAAAAGGGCTTGTACTGTACAAGTTTTGATGCACGAGCATCATAAAAAATGTGTTTGGTGGGATTCGTTTTTATGGTACAAGAAAGATTTTCCCATACATTCATGGGCCTAACTTTAATTTCTAATGACAATTTTCTAATTCCTCGTATACCACACTTTTGAGACAAAAATATCCTTAAAAGCCTTCATATTTATGTGCAATCCAATCAAAAACTAAAAGCCCGCTTTGATAGAAAACTATCATAGTTTTAAAATAAAACAGATATGGATAGTTTTTGTAATATGACTTATATTTTTTTATTTTTCTTATTTATAGTTCTTTTTAACATTGCTCATGCTGTTGTTGCTTCTGAGGATATAGAAAATTGGACATCGGGGGACGTACTAGATATGCCTTGATTTGATTAAAGACATCCTGGCATTCCTCAGTCCATTCTGTGTCTGCACAATTACAATTGGGCACCCTCGTAGATCGGCATACCATGCTACCACCCAAACACTTCGTACAAGGAGTCATCTCCACAAAGGCTTCTAGAGAGGACGCTGCAGTTACGTTAATGGGGGCTATGATAGATCGTGTATGGAACGCATGTGTATATGATGATGAATGGGGTGGACCCTCTCCCATGAAGTGGAGAAATTTATGAGTGATAGTGTATGTGTGATAATTGGAATGGATGTTTACCATGATGAAGTCTCAGTTCTTACATGTCTTCCAACTTTACTAGTTTAAGCTTAATTCAAAACAGTTACTGTTAGTGCTTATTGGAGAATCATCCTCCTTAATCGACTCAGAATCTTTCTCGTGCAACGGGAACTCCCGTCCCTGAAAACGACCTCCGTTTGAGCCAAATTACAGTCGACTATTGAAGGCAAAATAATTTTGATAGAAATCTATCGGAGCCCAAAAAAACTACTCCCTCCGCCCCAAAAATGTTTGTCCTATTTGACTTTTTTGTTGAACTTTGACCACAAATTTATGAGAGATTAATCATGTTCATGAAATTCTAAAAGTTGTTGTTGATAATATTATTAATGGTGAATCAATAGGATTTTTTAGAATTTCATGAACATAATTAAATTGTCATATATTTGTGGTCAAAGTTCAACAAAAAAATTAAATGGGACAAACATTTTGGGAGGGAGGAAATATGATACATGAGGCCAAATAACTATGAAAACTCATAGTTAAATTGTGTGACTAAAGTTATGAGAACTCAAATCAAGACTATATTATATGGTAATAAATCAATTTTTGAATTACAAATTGTTCAAAACAAAAAACAAGATAATTATTCAACATTGATTTGATGTCACATTTTCAAACACCATAAAAATTACCAACCCAAATAATACTTCTAAAATACAGTTGTTCTCTGTCGTCTTCATTTCTTCATATCTTCTCAAATGGACCCCCCCTAGGGGGAATCTAGTTCGTAGAAGGAGTTGGTGTCGGGGGAGTAGAATGGTCTTGTTGGCTGAAGGAACGAACGACGAGGATATGGCCATCAAAATGGAAAGTCAACATTTGTTTTTTATCTTTTCCCTGGAGGGTGACCATAATTGATGCTCGAAGTTGTGATGCTGGAAATGGGACAGGGTGCATGCATATGATGGACCAGATCTGGTCCACCGTGGGTTGAGGGCGGTGGGGAAGAAAGGGAGAGAGTTATAGAAAAAGACGGAGGAGCAATTTTTGAAAGAGAAATATATGTGAATCGTGTTTGTTTTGTTTTACTGAAATGATGGGGGTGCTTTGGTTTGGGAAGTTCATTTTTTTTAAATAATGACAAGCTTTAGGGGAATATATATTTCCTACATGGAATCGAAACAAAAACAGAAATAGCCTATCCTCTTTAAGGATTGAATAGTTTTAGAGGGGCCTCACGGGAAAGGGTCAAAAAAAAAAATGACTTTGAATCATATCTCCCCCGAGTTTAATATGGTTGGCAAAACTGAGAGATCCATGTCTCTAATCGGATTTGGGTATTTGTACTAGTATTTCACAACAATAGTTATTATAATATATAACTCATGTTATTGTGGGATGTAATTCATGTCTCAAATATATGTATCACGTTACTATAGTATATATAATACATTTTTTACTTCATTTTATAGTAACATAAGTTACATAACTGAATAGTGAACAACACGATTATATTTTTACTTTTTCACGTTTGAGTAATGTGAGAATAATATAGAAGTATGCGTTACGTATTATAGAGAAATGAGTTACATATTACAGTAACATGAGTTGCATCCCTTGTGACTCGCTTGATAGCCAGATAAAAGATGGCAATATTATTAATGAGGGGATGGATACGCCCCTCACTATTAGTAATGTATATTAATAATCATGCTTATAAAATGATATGGCGTAAAACTCATTGTTCTAAAAAGCGGCCTAGGGCGCCTAGGCGCTAGGCGGTGGTCGGGCGCCGCGATTAACGTCAAGGCGGGGAGATTAGGTGTGGGCGGAGCTAGGCGGACTAGGCGGGTTGGCCGGAGAAAACGAGGGGTTGACCGGAGAAAAGGTTTGGGAGGAGAATGAAATGGTCGTAGAGAGAGAAACGTGTAAGAGAGAGAGAGGGAGTGTGTGTGTGTGTGTGTGTTTGGAGAGATATGTTGCTCTCTCGTGTTTTAGACTTACTCCAACTCCGGTCACATCTACTTGGCTTCACCTTCCGACAATACCACCGGGCACCAGCGACTCCATCGGTCACCCCTTGCACCTGCTCATTGAAGCCATCACGTGCTGTTTGTCCTCCTTTCCTCTCCATTGTTTCCACAGTCACCCCTTCAGATCTGGTTCGAATCTAACCAGATTTGAATAAGCTGCAAAAGACTTCATTCTCCAATGAAATGTAGTTGCAGTAATTGTGAAACCCAATCAAGGTGAAAGTGGCCTTTACAATGCAACAAAGGAGTCTCTTCAAGCCTTTCTCTTTATGACATTTGTTAGTTAATTTAGAGAGAATAAGGCTCCGTTTGTTTTGACGTAAAACATTTTTCGAAAAATGTTTTTCGGAAAACATTTTTCGAAAAATGGTTTTCCTGTAAAATGTTTTCCTGTAAAATGTTTAACGGAGATAGAGCGTAAAATATTTTACGGAGGAAGGGTGTAAAATGTTTTCGGGTATTTGGTAAGAAAAATATTTTTCGGAAGGGCGTAAAATATTTTATTAAAAAAAAATTTTTTTAATCATTTTTTATAACCACCCCACCCACCCCCCGCCTACCCCACCCACCCCCCACCCACCAATTTTTTTGTAACCGCCCCACCCACCTGCCTACCCCACCCCACCCACCCCCCAAAAAAAAAAAAAAAAATATTTGTAATCGCCCACCCACCTCGCCACCACCCCCACTCCACCTTCCCAAAAAAATTTTTTTTTTTAATGATTAAAAAAAATAAATTTTTGGGCGGGGTGGGGTAGTGGGTCAGGTGGGCTGTTATAAAAAAATTTGTTTTTTTTTGGGGGGGTGGGTGGGTAGGCGGTGGGGCATAAAAAAAAAGAATTTTGGGGAGGGGGGGTGGGGGGTAGGCAGGGGTAGTGGTAGGGGTGATTTTTTTAATTTTTTTTTACTTATTATTATTATGTTGTACCTTGTGAAATATGAGTTGTACATGAGGGACACCATTTTTCAAAAAATGTTTTACTTAGGACAAGGTCAGTAAGTCGTTTTACTTAGGAAGGGCGTAAAATGTTTTTCGGAAAACGTTTTCTCCATTTTTCGGAAAACTACCAAACAGCGAAAAACGAGTTATTTTTCGGAAAACATTTTCCGGGGGCTCAGCCAAACGGCGTAAAATGAGTTATTTTACGAAAAACATTTTTCGAAAAATGTTTTACGGTGAAATAAACGGAGCCTAAAGGTTTGGCTCCTGGTGGGCTTTGAGTTTGAGTTTGGGCTTGGGGAAGGCTCAACTTAGGATTGCAAACTTTGTACAAATTTAAATGTTAAATTGCAAAATTGGATTAATTTTTTATTTTATATAAAAAATATTATTTATTTTTGATAAATAATAAAAATAAGTGGCACTATTTTTTGGATATATATATATATATATATATATATATAAATTTATGAAATATATTTAAAATTTGTCTAATTTCTCGGCCCCGTCTAGGCCCCGCTTAGGTCCTAGGCGCTAGGCCCGACTCAGCCACCTAACAGTCGCCTAGTGCTTTTTAGAATCTTGGTAAAACTACTCACTCCGTCCCGTCCGAAGCTTCACGTTTTACCCAAATGGGTATCCTGGTAGAAGCTTCACCTTTTCTAAAATGGAAAAGGTTTATTAATATTCTATTATACCCACTAACTTTTCTCTCTCGCACATTTAAATTATGGGTTTCACTTGTCATATCAACTCATTTCTTCCCTCTCACAACCCTTCTCCCACTCCCATTATTTTTGAATATATATATTGTTTTCTTAATTTGCGTGCTTCTCCAAAATGGTAAAGTATGAACCCGAACGGAGGGAGTATATTGATGTGCAGCAAAACTGCCCATCAAAAATAATATACTATATACTCCCTCCGTCCCAGCGAAAGAGCCATTTATTTCCTTTTTGGGCGTCCCATTTAAAAAGTCACTTTTCCAAAAAGGAAACCTTAAATCACTATTCTCTCCACTCATTCTCTCTCCTACTTTACTTTTACACTCACAACATTCTCTTTCTTACATCACCTCCCACTCATTCTCTCTCCTATTTAATTTTTCATACTCACAACATTTAAACTTTTTCTCTTTCCTACATCACATTTCTTATTTTGCGTGTCGGACAAATTTTGTGGCTCTTTCGCCGGGACGGAGGGAGTATTTGATACGAAAAAAGTCCCTTTTTAGTCCTTTAACTATTTTAAATGCAACAAGTGACGAAGGCGGATTGCGGCCGGATTCTCAGGCGAATTGCGGCCGAATTCACGGCGCCTTGGAGGGGGTTTGAGTAATTAAACGACGTGGAAGGCCAGCTACACTACAAGGAAAATCGATTTTAGCTACGGCAAATTCCGTAGCTAAAATGAAGATTTCGTAGCTAAATCGTGTTTAGAGACGGATTTATTCCGTAGCTATTCCGTGGGTGCAGGTTTGTCGCTAAATTGGGCGTCGCTGTTTTGTAGCTGTTTTAGAGACGGACGTGTCCGTCTCTAAATTAGAGACGGATACGCCCGTCTCTAAATCAGAGACGGACGTGTCCGTCTCTAAATTAGAGACGGATACGCCCGTCTCTAAATCAGAGACGGAGACGTCCGTCTCTAATTCAGAGACGGAGACGTCCGTCTCTAATTCAGAGACGGAGACGTCCGTCTCTAATTTAGAGACGGACATATCCGTCTCTAATTTAGAGACGGACATATCCGTCTCTAATTTAGCTACAAAACAGCGACACCCAATTTAGCGACCAACCTGCACCCACGGATTAGCTACGGAACAAATCTGTCCCTAAACACGATTTAGAGACAGAATCTTCATTTTGGCTACAGAATTTGCCGTCTCTAAAACACATTTTTCTTGTAGTATATATATATATATATATATATATATATATATATATATATATGAATTATAATACTACTAAAATACACTTATAAATAACCTTATATTGAAAAAATTGTCATATACATCAATTAATAATGTCAAAATACCACTACTAAAATGTAATTCACAGTCATAAAATTTCCTAAATCAAAATTTTTAAAATCAATTACAATTGCATTCAATCTTTCTCGCATTTCCTCATAACCTTTACGAGCCTCTTTTGTAGCACGATTAGCCTCTTTTGTAGCACGATGAGCCTCTTCTACAGCTTCCCAAAATCGTATTTATACACTCACATCACTCGACCAAAGAAAGAGACAACACAATGTAAGCAACCATATTGAATACTTGACAGTGAAGTATATCTACACTCCTCTAATGAACATATTGAATAATTGACAGCTTTAACACACTAGTACCAATACAATGGTGATGTCCAAATGAAAATCTAAAAGTTGAATCAAAGGGTCATCCAAAGATCAATATGGGCAAACTAAATTAAATAACTCAAGTAGATAGCAAGAAAATGCAAAGGATCCTATGTTGCGGTTCAAATATAAGGGTAGCATTCGCTATAGTTTCGATTTATGTTAAAGTTCTCATCCCACCACCATTCCGGCATTAAAAGGCAGCCCGGTGCACAAGGCGTCATGCCTATAGAAGAAAGTAAAGGAATGGGTGGTCACAAAACATAATTTGTAGCAAGATGGTTAGTTAGCGTAAAATCCATATACAAGAGGACAATATTTTAAGGAGCAAAGCACCAAAAGGTGATATAACTATCATGTCAACACATTAACAATACCCTTGATAGAGAACTAAGATAACAACATTAGTAATTATTTTCTAGTAACTATTACTACTTCCATCCTAAGATAGTCTCCTGACTTTTATTCCAATGCAGATGTCACTTTCACCCAAATTAGCTCATAGAAATTTGAAATATCATAATAAATTATCACTTGCTAAGTGAACGTCACTTCACGAAACACTTGCTCAAAGTGACTCATTTTAAGACGGATGTAGTAATATGTCGCACTAAAAAGAACAAAGAAATTTAAGAACCAATTCGTACAATGTTCCTACATAATACCGTAGTTGAAAAGTAGCAATATGTTGCCCGCCTTGCGAAAGTGAAACCGCCTTCAAAGTGAGCATATAGAGCGGTCATTATTTTCCATCGACTTTCCATGACATCTACGTACACCATTGAAACATGCAAAGAGAAGGAGAATACAAATAAACCAATTTTGACCAATTTAAGTAATTAGTTTCCACATCAATAAGTGAGCCGAACTATGAAATCATCCAAAGTTTCGACACCCATGTAGTTCCCTTTCGCATGTGCTTATCAACTTGTTTAGATGTTATGCCATAATGAACATCTATCTTATAAATCGAGTTTTGATAATTGATAAGTGTTAGTTTTATCTTACTAATTTGCACTATAATTATTGCTTTAAGATTAATTGAAAGTGATAGATCAAGCGCAATGATGGTCCAGGAAGGGTCCCCACTACAAGGGTGAAACGTAAGCAAAACTTACTCGTGCATAAATGCAAGAGGCTACTTCAAGGACTAGAACCCGTGACCTCAAAATGATGGAGCTCAACAATAGCCCTAAACTGCAATTTTTTTCTCTAGATTACAAGTTTTTAGTCTGCAAAATTCATGCAGGACCATAAATCTGCACTCACTAATTCAATTATTCCCGCATCTACGAAACTACTAACAAGTTAAGTGTGTCCTTTCATTAGAATAGAACTTAATCTAAACCGAAAGAATATGCCGTAAACAAAGGCGTAATCGGGGAAGAATCACACATGTGAAGGAATATGGTAAATTTTAGGATATTGACAACCTATATTCACACCAATCACCCACTTTATTTCATCGCTTACGTAACGTAATAAGAAAGCTTTCTTTAAAGAGAGAGAGAGAGAGAGAGAGAGAGAGAGAGAGATTTTACCCGTTAATAGGGTCAAGAAATTGCAGGACATTTGGACTCGCTCTCATCAAGCAACTGCAAAGAACATAGAACAAAGGTAAAATCAGATTGTGATTCAAATATACTTTGTATACAACAACCAATTCCACATCCATATGAATTAACATAACAAAAATAAAAAGAAACGCTTACTCCTCTACATGCTTGAACAATATCTCGATTCCTAACTACGGCACTACCACGGACTTCCCGTCATTTGGTATTCACCCATCCAGCTTTGAAACGATTCAAAAATAAATAAACTATAAGCAATGAGCAGGTGGAATACCTTGCTAAAGTAACGCATGAGCAAGTAGCTCCTTTACTACACAACACATGCCATAATAGTATAGTACATTCGACACCTTTGGGAGAAAGCATAGCACTTACGTAAAATGCCCAAAATGAACAAACACGTAACAACTTCCCATGTTCTTGTTCCCATTGAATCACTTTGTGGGTAAGTTTCTAAGGGCCTGCTTGGGGAGTTTGTAATTGAAAGACTCGCAAAGTCTCAAAATGAACAGCCTGGAAATCTATAACGCTCTAGAAGGCGTATCAAAGAACCATAGAAAAAAATACATACAACACCAAACAATAACTGGCTCATGAAAACAAACAAAGATGAGGAAGAATGATTTAAGAAAGACCTGATTCAAGCAATAGCCTCAAGTAATTCCCTCGTCGCCACGCTCCTCGATCCTCTTCTCAAGCTCGCCTAAAGTGCCTAATAAGACCTTGAACAGCCAAGCAAAGAAGATCACCCAATGCACGATGGTGTGCCCTTCAATCCGCTTAGTAACCTCCCGAAGCATGTCAATCTCCTCCAACTTTGCATTCCCAACCTTCATTCTTTCCATGATCATCCAAATCCATCCTGTTCCCTCCCTGCAAGGTGTACAATGACCACAACTCTCATGCTTGTAGAAGTAAGAAAGCCTTGCAATTGCATCAACTAACTACACATATACATACACAGACTCAATCTCACTGTGCAAAGAAGATCAACATGGAATAATAGAGGACCTAAAGTAGAATCCAAGATTAACAGAGAAACTAGACAATCGTAAACGAAATTTTTCAACATTGTTTACACATTGCATTCCAAAATTCAGAATCATATAACTTATAGGAACCACAAAATGCTAACATGTTGTCAATCCAGAACAGAATTATGTGCAAGAATATTTCAAAAAATACAAATAGGATTCATATTTCATGTCTAAACCCTTCATTGTGTAAAATTTTTAGAGTATTTTATCATTCCTTCAAACAACAAAACATCACTACAGATATATGGATAAAGATTTCTTTCTCGGCGCTAATCACATAAATATATTTCATGTCTAAACCCTTCATTGAAGAAAGGAATTCATACATCTCTGAACTTGGGAGAGAGAATACACGTAGTAGTACTATTAGAAGCAAAATCAAACCTGGTGAGGAGAGAGAACAGGAAGATTCTTTTGTAAATTTGGAGCAGAAGTGGAGAGGCCATTGATGTAGAGGTTGGATAGCTTATCAATAGTTGATTCCAGTGAAGAAGCCATTGAAATTGAAGGATTGGAAATGGGGGGAGAGATCTAAATGTGATTATAAGAGATATCGTTATTCTCTTCCATCAGTACTCTGCGTTCTAATTTGGGGGAAAAGGGAGTTGTAATTTGGGGGAAAAGGGGAGGGGCGCGAATGTTAAAATAATTGAGAGAGGAATGGGCGGGAATTGAAAAAAAAATTGGGGACGGGTTAATTGACGAGGCGCCAGCCTCAATTTGAGCCAGGCGGCAGCCTCAAATTGGCATTCACGGAGGAAGTTTCTGGTGGTGATGCGGCAGCCTCATCTTGCTCCAGGTGGGCGCCTCACATAGCAATT
>JAFEMH010002898.1:232500-304002 GCA_022495995.1 Adenophora triphylla var. japonica
AGAGAGTCAATCCATGCTTTAACTATCTGAAATAATGTAGCCTTAAATTAGTACTGAGTAGTAAGAGCCGTACCATCTGTAATCAAAGAGGAAGAGCATTCTCCCATAGGTGTCACCTTGTTCGTTGATTTGGCAAACTCAAAGTACAAGACGATCTCCTTGAAAACTTTGCTTTGCCGTGGCAACAAAAATCCAAATGAAGCTTTCCTTTCCCCATATTAAGCCCATAGGATTAGGAATTCTTGTGTGTTTTGTTGGATTAGGGGGACTTTGTTTGGCTCACACATAGGTGATTGTTTGATTTAGTTTATATGGCATGATCATGCTATTAAGGGGCAGTACACTACAAGGAAAACCGGATTTAGAGACGGAAATTTAGAGACAGACGAAATCTGTAGCTAATTTGGCGACAGATTAGAGACAGAACCAAAAATCAGAGACGGATTCGGATTCCGTCTCTAAATTAGAGACGGATTCAGATTCCGTCTCTAATCTCGTAGACGAAATATGAACTGTCTCTAATCGAGACGGAATCCGAACTGTCTCTAATATAGAGAGACGGAATCCGAATCCGTCTCTAATTTAGAGACGAAATCTCGATTCCGTTCTAATTTAGAGACGGATTCGATTCCGTCTCTAAATTTTAGAGACGGGTTTTGTATCTGTCTCTAAAATAGAGACGATTCGAATCCGTCTCTAAATTAGAGACGTATTCGTAATCCGTCTCTAAATTAGAGACAAATTCGTAATCCGTCTCTAAACTTTAGAGACAGATTTTTAACCCGTCTCTAATTTAGAGACGATTTTTGAATCCGTCTCTAATTTAGTGACAGATTCAACATCTGCCTCTAAAATTTAGAGACGTATTTAGTATCCGATCTCTAAATTTGACTTTTCTTTTATATACTTTCATTTGTTTAGTTTTTTTCTATCTTTTTTTATATAACTTTTTCTAAAAAAACCACCGATTAACAAAGGCTAAAATATTGTTTTCTAGTCAATAAAATTTTTTAAAAAATAAAAAATAAATATAGGGTAGTCCGTCCCTCTTTTGACTTTTCTTCTATATACTTTCATTTGTTTAGTTTTTTTCTACCTTTTTTTCTATAACTTTTTCTAAAAAAAACCACTGATTAACAAAGGCTAAAATATTGTTTTCTAGTCAATAAAAAATTTTTTAAAAAATAAAAATAAATATAGGGTAGTCCGTCCCTCTTTTGACTTTTCTTCTATATACTTTCATTTGTTTAGGTTTTTTCTATCTTTTTTTCTATAACTTTTTCTAAAAAAAAACCACTGATTAACAAAGGCTAAAATATTATTTTCTAGTCAATAAAAAATTTTTAAAAAATAAAAAATAAATATAGGGTAGTCCGTCCCTCTTTTGACTTTTCTTCTATATACTTTCATTTGTTTAGTTTTTTTCTATCTTTTTTCTATAACTTTTTCTAAAAAAACCACTGATTAACAAAGGCTAAAATATTGTTTTCTAGACAATAAAAATTTTTAAAAATAAAAAATAAATATAGGGTAGTCCGTCCATCTTTTGACTTTTCTTCTATATACTTTCATTTGTTTAGTTTTTTTCTATCTTTTTTTCTATAACTTTTTCTAAAAAAAAACACTGATTAACAAAGGCTAAAATATTGATTTCTAGTCAATAAATTTTTTTTAAAAAAATTAAAAATAAATATAGGGTAGTCCGTCCCTCTTTTGACTTTTCTTCTATATACTTTCATTTGTTTAGTTTTCTTCTATCTTTTTTTCTATAACTTTTTCTAAAAAAAAACACTGATTAACAAAGGCTAAAATATTGTTTTCTAGACAATAAAAAATTTTAAAAAAAATAAAAAATAAATATAGGGTAGTCCGTCCCTCTTTTGACTTTTCTTCTATATACTTTCATTTGTTTAGTTTTTTTCTATCTTTTTTCTATAACTTTTTCTAAAAAAAACCACTGATTAACAAAGGCTAAAATATTGTTTTCTAGTCAATAAAATTTTTTTAAAAAAATTAAAAATAAATATAGGGTAGTCCGTCCCTCTTTTGACTTTTCTTCTATATACTTTCATTTGTTTAGTTTTTTTCTATCTTTTTTTCTATAACTTTTTCTAAAAAAAACCACTGATTAACAAAGGCTAAAATATTGTTTTCTAGTCAATAAAAAATTTTAAAAAATAAAAAATAAATATAGGGTAGTCCGTCCCTCTTTTGACTTTTCTTCTATATACTTTCATTTGTTTAGTTTTTTTCTATCTTTTTTCTATAACTTTTCTAAAAAACCCACTGATTAACAAAGGCTAAAATATTGTTTTCTAGACAATAAATTTTTTTTAAAAAATTAAAAATAAATATAGGGTAGTCCGTCCATCTTTTGACTTTTCTTCTATATACTTTCATTTGTTTAGTTTTTTTCTATCTTTTTTTCTATAACTTTTTCTAAAAAACCACTGATTAACAAAGGCTAAAATATTGATTTCTAGTCAATAAAAATTTTTTTAAAAAATTAAAAATAAATATAGGGTAGTCCGTCCCTCTTTTGACTTTTTTTCTATATACTTTCATGTGTTTAGTTTTTTTATTTTTTTTTTCTATAACTTTTTCTAAAAAAAAACCACTGATTAACAAAGGCTAAAATATTTGTTTTCTAGACAATAAAAAATTTTAAAAAAAATAAAAAAAAATAAATATAGGGTAGTCCGTCTCTCTTTTGACTTTTCTTCTATATACTTTCATTTGTTTAGTTTTTTTCTATCTTTTTTCTATAACTTTTTCTAAAAAAAACCACTGATTAACAAATGCTAAAATATTGTTTTCTAGTCAATAAAATTTTTTTAAAAAAATTAAAAATAAATATAGGGTAGTCCGTCCCTCTTTTTGACTTTTCTTCTATATACTTTCATTTGTTTAGTTTTTTTCTATCTTTTTTTCTATAACTTTTTCTAAAAAAAACCACTGATTAACAAAGGCTAAAATATTGTTTTCAAGTCAATAAATTTTTTTAAAAAAATTAAAAATAAATATAGGGTAGTCCGTCCCTCTTTTGACTTTTCTTCTATATAATTTCATTTGTTTAGTTTTTTTCTATCTTTTTTTCTATAACTTTTTCTAAAAAAAACCACTGATTAACAAAGGCTAAAATATTGTTTTCTAGTCAATAAATTTTTTTTAAAAGAATAAAAAATAAATATAGGGTAGTCCGTCCCTCTTTTGACTTTTCTTCTATATACTTTCATTTGTTTAGTTTTTTTCTATCTTTTTTTCTTTAACTTTTTCTAAAAAAAAAACCACTGATTAGCAAAGGCTAAAATATTATGTTCTAGTCAATAAAAATTTAAAAAAATAAAATAAAAAATAAATATAGGGTTTAGGGGTTAGGGTTTAGGATTTAGGGTTTAGGGTATAGGGTATAGGGTTTAGGGTATAGAGTTTACGGGTTATGGTTTAGGGTTTAGGGGTTAGGGTTTAGGGTATAGGATTTAGGGGTTAGGGTTTAGGGTTTAGGGTTTAGGGGTTAGGGTATAGGGTATAGGGTTTAGGGTATAGGGTTTAGGGTTCAAGGTATAGGGTTTGGGGTTTAAACCCTAAATCCTATACCCTATACCCTAAACCCTAAATCCTATACCCTATACCCTAAACCCTAAACCCTAACCCCTATACCCTAAACCTTATACCCTATACCCTAAACCCTAAATCCTATACCCTAACCCTTATACATTATACCCTATACCCTAACCCTTATACATTATACCCTAAACCCTATACCCTAAACTCTAAATCCTAAACCCTATACCCTAAACCCTATACCTTATACCCTATACCCCAAACCCTAAACCCTATACCCTAAACCCTAAACCCTATACCCTAACCCCTAAACCCTAAACCCTAAACCTTATACCCTATACCCTAAACCCTAAACCCTATACCCTAAACCCTAAACCCTATACCCTATACCCTTATACATTATTAAATTATTATTAATAAATTTAAAATAATTAAATTAATGAGTATTATTATTAATTAATAACATTATTATTTTTGATATTATGTATTATTACTAGATATTATTAATATTATTATTAATTATTCAATTATAATTACTAATATATTCAATTATATAATTGAATAATTAACAATAACATCATTATTAGTCTTATTATTAAGTATTATTACTAATTACTATTTTCTTTAAAGATAAAATTATTGTTATTGTTAATAAGTATTTTTTTATAATTTATTAATATCAATTATTACTTAGGTATATTAATATTTCTTAGATGTTTAAATTATTAAATTATTATTAATAAATTTAAAATAATTAGATTAATGAATATTATTATTAATTAATAACATTATTATTTTTTATGTTATGCATTTTTACTAGTTATTATTAATATTATTATTAATTATATAATAATATTATTATTAATTATATAATAATAATTATTAATATATTCAATTATATAATTGAATAATTAACAATAACATCATTATTAGTCTTATTATTAAGTATTATTACTAACTATATGATAATATTATTATTCTTGATATTAGGCATATTACTATAACTAAAATTTTGGGTAAATAAAATAAAAGCATGTAAATATTTTAGATAACTTTTTGTAAATTTCAGTAATAAAAAAATCTAAAATATTTTTTCCTATTCAATAAAAAATAATAAAAATTTCTAGTTATTATTAATACTATTATTAATATTATTACTGATTATATAATTAATATTAATATTAATTAATTAATTAATTAATTTTATAATTTATAATTTATTAATAAATATTATTAATAATAAATATTATTATTTTTAATGTTAGGCATAAATATTTTAGTTAGTGTATAATATAGTGTGAAATAAATATAAGTATGTGATGTGGGATTGTTTGATTGGATTTTAAAATTTCACGGAGATTAAGAGCCAAGCAAGATCCGACCCTTCATAACCTTCAATCCAAAGGCCCAAAATGTTTTAAACAAACACACTTACTCCCTCCCTCTCCCTATTTCTCTCCTCATTTCTCTCTCTCTCTTCATTCAAAAAATGCAAAACCTCTGCAAATGGCCTAGGCACCCTTTCCTCTCTCTCACCGTCTCGCCTCCTCCGTCTCCCTCACCGTCTCTTCAGCCTACTCCGTCGTCCTCCGGCGCCACCACAGCCACGGTCGTCTTCGCCCTCCGTCACTCTCTCTCTTTCTCCATTACGCCTCCCTCTCCCTCTCTATTTTTCGGCCGGCGACATTAATAATCCGAACAGAGCATTTGAAGCAAAGGAATTCCGGCGAGGGCTATGGCTGTTCAATCGTCAATGGTTGTAAACTCTCTCTCTTTCGCTCTCTCTTGATCTAAATCAAAACCCGGATCTGATTTCGTTTGGGTTTGCTTGAGATATATATACCCAGATTTTTGTGTTTTGATTTCGATTTGGAAACTCAGATTTTGGGTTTGGTTGGATTTTGATTTTGATTTTTTTGGTGATTTTGTAAAGATTCAAAATTTTGGAAACTGTAATTTGTATTTTTCGCATTCGTTGGTTGATTGGTCGCCGGTGGTTGCTGGTGGTTATTGGTGGTGATTGGTGGTGATTGGTGGTGGAAGTTGTGAGGACTATTTGAGTATAAAATAAATTTAGGGGACTGATTTGATAATAATAAAAGTTAAGGGACTGATATGAAAATAATAAAAGTTAAGGGACTGTTATAAAAATAATAAAAGTTAAGGGATCGATTTGAAAATAAAAAAGGTAAGGGACTCGATTTAATATATATTTAAAAATATATACTTACATATTTTAATATATATATATATATATATATATATATATATATATATATATATATATATATATATATATATATTTAAAATATATTAATATATATTTTTAAATATGTATTTAATTTTTTTAAAAAAAATTATCAATTTAGCGGCGGAAATATCCGTCGCTAAAATGGTTCGAAAATAAAATGACAAATTAAATAGAGACGGAAAATCTGTCGCTAATTCGTAGACGGTCATATCTGTAGCTAATTTAGAGACGGACATATCTGTCTCTAATTTAGAGACGGACATATCTGTCTCTAATTTAGAGACGGCCATATCTGTCTCTAAATTAGAGACGGACACATCCGTCTCTAAATTAGCTACAAAACAGCGACGCCCAATTTAGCGACGAACCTGCACCCACGGAATAGCTACGGAATAAATCCGTAGCTAAACACGATTTAGCTACGAAATCTTCATTTTAGCTACGGAATTTGCCGTAGCTAAATCCGTTTTTCCTTGTAGTGGTACTATGCTATGTTACCCGGACTCTTCAAATATGTTGAAGTACCCGTGTCCGACACGTATCGTGTCCGACAAGACACCCCGACACCCGCATTTTCATTCGGATATGACGAGAAAAATTAAAAAGAAAAAAAGGAGTGAATTGACTTCATTTATAAAAAAATTACAAGTTTTAATGTTGTTTTACTTAATTATACATTATATCTTAGCAAAAAAAGAGTGAGTTGACTTCATTTATAAGCAAAGTATATAAATAGACTCAATATATTTTGTTATTAACGTATCCCCGTACCCGTATCCTAATTTTAGGACAGTGTCCCCGTGTCCAATTTTTCGAGGAAAAGTGAATCTGACACTAGGATCCGTACCCGTGTCGGATACCCGATCCCGAGTCCAGGTAACATAGGTACTATGTAATGGCTTATTTGCCTCAAGTTGTCCAGGACTCACGGGAGGCTAGAGATCCACATTTCGTAGGTAAAAAGAATCTATCTTGAATCGCCAGATGGTATGTCTTAAATGAGGCATAGTATTAGACAGAGCTTATATTTTCTTAAATAGCACTCCCTCCGTCCCTAAATGAATGTCTAAATTTCTTTTAGGGGACATTCTGAAAAATGTTTACTCTTTATACAATTTAAAGGCAAAGATCCGTCCCTAAATGAATGTCTAAATTTCTTTTAGGGGACATTCTGAAAAACGTTTACTCTTTATAGAATTTAAAGACAAAGATACATATATATTGTTGTTATCCACTTTCTAAACATTTAGTTTTACAAGTATAAAATGAATAGCGCAAAAAAAAAATTGGTAAAAGAATATTCAGGGAATTTTTTTTACAAAAAAACATTTACGAGACAAAAATTTATTGAAAATGGTTATTTACGAGGCAAAAAAACATTTATCATTCAAGTGTTCTGGGAAGGTCACCTTGCTTATTTTACAATCACGATGAAAATCATGAAACAAATATATTACGCGTATTCAAAATTATCAGTCTTAATTAATAATTGCAAAACTTAACTTGCATTTGGCTTCACAATAACATCAAAGGGAAGTAGTCTAATTTTTTACATAGGATGGAATAAAGCAAAATGGCTTACCAAACTGTCTGCGCTTTTTTGTTATGAAACAACAGTCAATCCATGCAATTTTCGACGCAATTTTCATTATGGGTCACTCGTAAACAGCCTTTCTGTGCTTTAATTAAAGAGCGAAGTTAATCCGACCCCCTTACCTCATCATAGGTAGAAGCCTTTGCTACACCGAGATAGTGTTGTTGTTGAAGGAGGTGTTTAAAGAATTGCCACTGAACAATTGTTTGCAAACATGTCTGCTGAATGTCATGAAGAGGTACGATCATTTAAGTGTTCTGGGAAGGTCACCTGCTTAGTTTACATTCAGGATGAAAAATCATGAAATGAGTATCTTTTCACTTTCATTTGTTTTATATTCTTGTTCTTGATTAAGTTTTTATCAATCTTGTAACATTAACAGCAGTAGTGCCAGACCTAAGATTAGGTTTAGGGGTGCAAATGCACCCACTTAATAATAAAGTTTGACTAGTTTAATGGATATAGTGCTAGGCTTTTAACCTTGTGGTCTGCCATTAATTAACAATATACTCATTTCGGCCCATTCAAAAATACACAAATTTTCATTTGGGTGTCTCATCTCCCAAAATGAAAACTTTTTAATATTTTTTTTATTTATGAGACCCACTTGTCATACTTACAATAAATATCCACTTACTACTCCATACCCCAGATTTTCTCTCATAACTCGTAACACTTATTCCATATACACTCTCCTTAATTCATGTGCAAGACCCATTTTATGCTTTTTCAAGTGGAGCGGAGACACTATACACTCTCCAAGACCCATTTCATGCTTTTTCAGACGGGGCAGAGGGAGTATTGTTAATTGAAGAGAGAAAATATCCATGCAATAATTCCTAAAATATGATGTTCCAGTTTTATGTTCAAAACATGAAAATATATGTATATAATCAAATATATAATACAAAAAGTATTGAGCTCATTAAGCTTGCAATACTCTATACTTAAACCTAAAAACCCATCCCCTACCTAAAAACCCAAAAGTGCATCCATTGATGCTATTCCTATTTCTATTTAACCACCCAATTCCCCTTATTCTTAAGTACCAAAATAGACCAATCAAATAACTTTGCACATTTGCAAGAAGGCAATGACATAACCAAGACTTATCAATACACAACTAAGAAAAATAAAACAAAATCCCTACTTAGCTTCAATTACATTGAACTTGTCCTAGATCAAAACATCTTGTCGAAAGTACGGATAACTCTTCTCTTTCTCAACGATATAATTACGAGGAAATTCTGATATCATTTGAACCACTTCTCTCATTGTTGGTCTTTCCACGCTATTTTCTTGAACACATAGCATGGCAATGAAGAATAGGTGCATCACCTCGTTTTGAGGGACGACCGTCGTTAGTCTCGGGTCAACAATCCGATTGACTTCTTCTTTCCGACAATTGGTTGCTCGTTTAGTCCACTGTACAATATCTACACCTTCTCCAAAATCACCTACGGGACGCCTCCCCGTGATAAGCTCAAGAAGCACAACTCCAAAGCTGTACACATCGCTCTTCTCGTCCACCCTTAAGGTATATACATATTCTGCAATATCATAGAATGTTACTTGATTAGAGAAAAAAAGTGTCATTAAATCTCAACCATCCATCTAAAAAAAAATAGTATGATCATATATAGCAATCACTTAACTATGTAATATAAAGTTATAACCGCTACAACAGTTTCAAATCGAAAATTTATTTGTACAACTGTTAATAATGTTGTTAACGCAGTGAATAGTTGTACATTGAGTTATACTAACAAGAATATTTGTACAACTATTAATGTTGTTAATGTCGGTGATGATTTTCACAGTACTCGACGCTGTTACGCTAGATGTGGGGATCTATTTTCAGATAATTTGTTAATTTCTTGTGCTTGTGTCAGATTTTGTGACCCCTCAGATTTCTATTGGACCCCTCCCTTACCCTACCACGAAACTAAGGTTCAATGATTGGTTTCTATGGTATTGAGTTTGATAAAAAAAAAATAAAAAAAAATATTTATTTTTCTAAATTTAAAAAAATAATTGAATTTTCATGACTAATTTATAAGTCCAAATTGAAAAAAAAAATCAAAATAAAACTTTATTCACTGTAGCACGAATCACGGGTGTTTTTATGTGTCTTCTCACTTTAGCAATATGATGTGATTTAGTAACACAGCCTCAGACTCTTATCGAACGACATAACAAACACATAAAAGCTCAGACGAGATACAAATTTTACAGAAACTCATGTTAACACATTACTACTGCCCGTCACTCTTATACTCAAATGTATAATACAAAAATTACTCTTATATCTATACCTGAATATAAATTTATTTATTTTTCAAAAAAAATCACATTTTCTTAAAAATAATAATAAATTCTCATATTTTATTAAGCAATCTGCTCTTATACCCAAATATATAAGACTAAAGTTACTCTTATACCTAGATTTTGGATTTTTATGAGATTTTGATCTGGATATTTATTTGAGTGTGAAATTTTTGAATCTCGCATGAACTTTTATGCAAAACGATTTGGAATGAGGGGATTCGTGAAATTATTCCTCCGATAAATCTATTGCCAAATATGGTAATCTGTTGTGCTTAAAGTCAAAACTAACCATTTCAACCGTAAAAAGTGACAGTTTTATTAATGTTAGGAAAAGGAAAAACTGATTTTGTATAATATTTATTCTAAGAAAATAAATTAGAAAAATCAAACAGAGAATTTCAAAAGGAAAAATAGTGTTCAAAGTTGACTTACCAGGGGCAATGTAACCATAAGAGCCTGCAATGGCGGACATGCATTCCGACGTACCATCATCAGCCAAGAACTTAGCCAGCCCAAAATCCGCAACATGAGCTTCAAAACTCGAATCCAACAATATATTATTCGACTTCACGTCCCGATGAACGATCAATGGCGAGCAATCATGGTGAAGATAACACAACCCTTTAGCAGCTTCTAGTGAAATCTTATATCTCAATCCCCACCCCAAAAATCCACCTTTTTTCCCATGCAATGCCTCCCCTAAGCTTCCATTTCTCATGTACTCGTAAACAAGAACATTCGTATCCTTGTTCGAGCAAAACGCTAGCAAACGTACTATGTTTCTGTGTCTTATGTTGCCTAGTGTCTGAATTTCGGATTCATGGCTTGAGTTTTCGAATCCGACAAGTTTTTTTACTGCGAATTCGACTCCGGTTGGCGTTTTTCCGTGGTAGACTATCCCTGCGCCGCCTCTGCCTATCACATTGCCGTCTTTCATGCATTCTAGGACATCTGATACTGTGAAATCGAGCTTTTGGAATGATGTCATTTTCCATGAATTCTTGTTGTTTTTCTTGAAAGATTTGGCTTTTAATATGGCTACAGTTGCGAAGACCAGGAAGATTATCAGTAGGGCTAGTGCGAATACTAGTTTAAAGCTTTTTTGGGATTTTTCGTGTGGGTTTGGGGTTTTGGTGATGTTGCAATGGTTGTTTAGTAAAGGACCGCATAGTTGGGGGTTACCCGCAAAGGAGGAGGCGTTGAAGAAGGCAAATTGGCCAGTTTCCGGGAGTTTGCCGGAGAGATCATTGAAGGAGAAATCGGCTATTAAGAGGGATTTCATGGAGCTTATTGATTTGGGTATGGTGTCATTGAAGTGGTTTCTTGAAATGTTTAAGTAGTTTAGGATTCTGATGCTGGAAATTTGGGGTGGAATTGAGCCGGAAAAGTTGTTCCGGCTCAAGTCCAGGTAAGTGAGACGGAAACAGTTTCCGATCTCCGGTGGGATTTCCCCGGAAAGGGAATTCCCACTGAAGTCAAGCTTGAGGACTTGGTGGAGTTCGCCAATAGAGGGTGGAATTGGACCGGAGAATTTGTTTCCACCAAGCAAAAGAATTTGGAGGGAAGAAAAATTTGAAAGTGAACAAGGTAAAGAACCAGAGAGTTGATTGTTTGAGAGATTCATTTGACCTAATTTTGTTGGCTTGGAAGAAACATTTCCATTTTCGGCCAACAAACCGGATAAATAGTTGCTATGCAACTCGATTAAATTCAACTCGGGCGAGTAAATTAGACCATTTGGAATGCTACCATTCAAGTAATTCTCCCCCAATCTGACCCGAACCAGACTCAAACAACTTCCCAAACCCTCGGGAATTGACCCGAAAAGGAAATTCTTGCGAAGAATCAAGATTCTAAGCTGATTTGAAGCACACAAGTCACGGGGAATCGTACCGGTAAGCTTATTGGATGACAAATCAAGTTCTCGAAGATTCAAATTCCGTCCTAGAAACTGTGGAATCACACCAGTGAAATTGTTCATCCACAATCCAAGAACTTCCAAACGCGGATACTCAGCTACAAAATCCGGTATTGACCCGTGTAATCTATTCATGAAGAGATTCAAGAGTTTAAGTTGGGAGAGATTTATAAACTCATAAGGTATTTCCCCAGAAAATGCATTGGCAGATAGGTCAAGGTTGACCAGCTTAGTCAAGTTCCCTAGTTGCTTTGGAATTGAACCAGAAAGGAGATTAATATGCAGGAAAATGGTATCCAGGTTAACCAAATTCCCAAACTCAGGTGGAATTGGTCCATCTAATTCACATGAAGAAAGATCCATATGAACAAGATTAACCAAGTTGCCAAACGCCCTTGGAATTCCACCTTCAAACACATTGTAATACCCCAAGTAGATTTCCTTCAAGTTAGTGAGATTTCCCAACTCACTTGGGATTTTCCCATGAAGATCATTTCCTGCAAGAGATAAGTACTCCAATGGAGTCAAATCTCCGTAGCTTTCCGGGATTTTTCCGTAGAAATAATTTCCTCCCATGTCTAAGTACTTGAGTTTCTTGAGACTTGAAATCCAAAGAGGCAATGGAGAAGTGAAATTGTTGTTGTAAACATCTAAAACCTCCAAATTTGCTAGGCTTATGTAATCCCAATCTAACCCCCCACTAAATTGATTATTCGAAACGTTAAGAAACCGAAGAGAAGTCAAATTAGAAATCTTGATTTCGCCGGTGAAGTTGTTTCCATCAATGGAGAGGTAAGTAAGGCTATCGAGGTTCGAAAGAACAGGGGAAACAGAGCCATAGAGATTCATGTTTGACAAGTCAAGGGAAACTACTCTTTTTTCTTGGCATATGATTCCAACCCATGAACAAATTGAACTTGGATTAGTGGAATTCCATGTTTCTAAAGAAGGGTGAGTGGAATCAAACCCATGTTTAAGAGTGACCAAGGCATTGAAATCACTAATGAGAGAGGTTGAAAGAGAAGTAGGTACAAGAAGAGAGAAAGAAAATGTAATGGCAAAGAAAGAAAATGCCACCATATTTTCTCGGGAAAATTTCATCATGGGAAAATGAATTGGAAGGAGATGAAGAGGAAAGAAAAGGGTATAAGAAAAGTGGAAGGAATAAGAGAAACTGCAACAAGTGAGTGTAGGGTTAAGGAATCAAACATCTTCAAAGGGAGTCTTCAAGTTCAAGGAAGTAGCTTTTCTCAGTGAAGGAGGGAAGTGAAGAAAAATGAGAGATTAAACTGAAACTGGTTTTGAAATGAGTAAACCCAATATGTAGCTATCAAGAACTTCTTTAGAGAGAGAGAGAGAGAGAGAGAGAGAGAGAGAGAGAGAGAGAAATTGCAGTTGGGTAACAGAAATTTAAAGTTCAGATTAGGAGGAAAAGTAAAGTTCATTCTCTCTATAATTTATGAATTTGGGCAGTGAAATCAAAAAGCTCAACAGTTGTCTCTAGGTCCATTAGATTAATTCATTAAAGTTAGGATTGTTTTTTAACCCCGTCTTCCCACCAACAAGCGCTAATACATTCACAAATATTGAATCTGAATCGTTGATGCAATCGGATGCTATGCAATGGAGTTGTATCCAACATTTGTCTCTAGGTCTATGATCATGAATAGACCTGTAACAGCCACCACTCAATACGAGCAAAATTAGAAAAAAAAAAATTTGTACAAAAACAAAATTAGATATGAATGAACCTTCATTGTTGCCCTGAGCTAGGTAGGTTAGTTTTCAATTGAAAATGTGTACTTGTTCATGTTTGATCCTAAAGGTTGTCAATCTTGGGGTTAGAAACATGTGACTGCAACAACAGTGAATGTGTAAGAAGGGTAAAAGATGATTAATATCATTACAATGTCATCAAATTATCAATATATAATTATATTGTATATCAGTCCATATTTACTAATTCATACGTATTAATTTATATGCATCACATTCTGTATCATAAGTAATCTAACGGTTTACATATTTGAATAAATTCATCGTCAACATTAAGTGTGAAGTTGAATTATAAATAATATATTAAATATTACACAAAGTGATACAGAAAATCTGAACGATAGTTAAATGCACACTAGAATGCATGGAGGAAAGGAACCAAATGAGCTTTTGTTTTTCCTTTGTTTACCCTTTTAATTTTCACTTTATTCCTTCTCCTTAGCTTGCCCTACAGTGCCGGTATGGGACCATGAGCTCTTTCTCTGTCTCTACTATCTAGTTTAAATGTGTATACTCCCTCCGTCCCAAAATAATTTTTCCAATATTTTGGTCATTATTATGAGTGAACTTTGAACAATTTTATAGGTTTTATTTAATTATCCTAATGAAAATATAAAACTTGTTATTGACAATATTGTTGATGGCCTATTAATTACAAGTTTTAGATTTATATAAGTATAATTAAATCAACCTATAGTTATCGCTCAAAGTTCATATAATGACATAAAAAAAATAGGAACATCATTTTAGGACGGAGGGAATATATATATTTGAGCTATAAGCTTAGCTTTGATTTGCTTTATTAGAAAGAGGGCTGGAAAGTAAAAGCAAACTATACATATTTGCTTACGATTATCCCCCACTTCATAAAGAAAAAACAAAGAAAAATCAATATCCCCTCCCTTGATCTTCACATGGAAAAGAGTGCTCTTGTATTACCTTCAACTTATTCAGCCCCTCTCCCTCCCAAGAGAGAGAAAGAGAGCAAAATCTATGACCTCTCATGCATGGGAAAGGGTGCTCTTGTTGTTTTACTATGGACTTGAAACATCTCTCTCACTTTCTCCTGAATCTCTAGTGTAATTTTGTGGATTCAAAATTATGATTTGATAATGTTAAAGATAGAAACAGGGCCCACGCAACGAGGGTCCAAAAAAAAAAAAGCCCCTACCGCTAGAGTAACTTGGTAGGTATATCAATTGTATTCACTTATACCATGTAACAACCAAGTTTAACTTGGTATATAAAAATATTTATTATTACCAATCGACTAAGTCGATATACCAACTTAGTTGATACAGTTGATATTCGGTTGGTACTAGCATCTATCAAATGTAGAATTAAAGTCCAAAAAAGTATAACATTTATTATAGAATCAAAGTCCAATAAAGTATAACATTTATTATGTGAATCAAGTTTTGAACATCTATTTTGTGATACTCCAATGTTCTAAATAGTTGTAATTAATAAAGAACAAGGGCAAGTCCAATGGAGGAAATGCCGCTAAATTGTCTGGAGGGAGGGAGAGTGACTTGTGAGAATAGAGAAAGTCAACGGTCCAAATTCACCATGTCCGTTAAGTTCTCCGAAAATTTACCCCTGATTTCTTTTAATTTAACGGACATGGTGAGTTTGGTGGGTAGAAGAGAGAAGGGAGAGAGATGATGATAGCGCAGCTAGTCTTTGATTTGCAAAATATCATAATACCCACATAAATAATTCTTTCCTTCCTTCTATGAATAGAAGGATATTTTGGTCCATAAAAATGGGTCAGTTGTTAATATATCCTTCCTTGAAGGGATTCTATGCAAACCAATATATATATATATATATATATATATATATATATATATATATATATATATATATATATATATATATATATATATATATATATATATAAAGTTAATATTTTTTAAAAGTATTCGGTATACCAATCAAAATTGTATTTTAAATATATGTACCGTGTGCCAATCAATTATACAGAATTGGTACGATATTACCGTATTAACATTTCGATACGTCGATTTTCATATACCATAAAATTGATGCTGTTGATACACAACTTGGTTGGCATGAATTTAAATTCTTTGTCAGCCCTACCTACCACAAAGGTCAAAGGTGAAATCTAAACAAATTTTACCTTTTATAAATATTTTTTTTTTTAAAAAAAATTGATTTTTTATTAATGAATAATTTAATTTATCACAAGAGTTGTACTTCAAAAGTGATAGAAATTTCATTTGCTGAGATTTGAGTCCCTGATCTATCATATTGCATCAGACACCGCTTGAAAAATAGCTCTTTGTTCCTTTATAAATACTTTTTCTTCGTCCTTAAATATTTGGAGAAGTTACTATATTCTCTTTTATTATACAATAAATTTTAGTTCATACTTAAATTAATAATGCAATAGGGAGGAATTATTAAAAATGTTTACATACTTATGCTTAGAAAATAAAATGCTTAAATTTCAACTTATTCAAATATCTTTGTCTTTATGTTATAATGATAGAGGTTTCTAATGGTGATGTGGGATTTAGGTTGGGGCCACTTATAACTAAAGCTCTCAAGGTAAAAGATGAGGGTTGGCTTTTGAGGTGTCTTTGTCTGTCTTGTTGATGATGGGCAGGTGTACCCTTTTGAAAGGTCATTATCCCTTCCCCTTGTGGCCTCCCCCTCCCTCTTATAGCCACCCCAACATCATTTATTTCTTCACTCCTTGTCTTGTTTAGCTCTAACATTATAAGGTCATGTTTAGTACTAATAAAGCAAAATTGTAACATTATAAGTTGTGAATGTTATGATGGTCTTTGTTTAAAGTAATTTACTATTCTTAGACTCAATGAAATGTTTCATTCAATAGGCTAACTTTTTATGTTTTATTTGCTTGTATCTTATTGCTTTTATAAATAAGATATTTTTTAAGACAAACAACAAATAAAAGTAAAACTCTCTCTCTCTCTCTCTCTCTCTCTCTATATATATATATATATATATATATATATATATATATATATATATATATATATATATATATATATATTATAATTATTTTTTTTGGGGTGGGAAGGGAAATTGTTTGTCACAAAATTTCAGTTAATTAATGGGACATTATATTTGAAATTAATTTAGTTACTCTACAAAAAACATTAACTTATAATTGTCAGAAATAATGTCAGATCAGGCCCCTAAAGAATCAATAATTACATGTATGATTGCAATGTCTTTCAGAAGCCAAAAGAAAAGGAGATGACTTCTAGAAGAGCAAAGTAAAGTCCCGTTACAAGCCGCACATTTTTCTTATTGAGCGTCACATTACAAACTACACATTTTTTAAAATAGCAAAAAATATTTACTATTTCACTCACTAATTCTCTCTCCTACTTTACTTTTATACTCACAACACCAATCAATTCACTATTTCCTATTCCACTTTCTCTCTCCAACCTCACTTTTCATACTCACAATATTTATTCCACTAACTTTCTCCTTAATTTGCGTGCAAATAGTAAGTGTGCACATTATAGCTGGACGGATGGAGTATACATAGGGTTCAAATTGCTCAAAAGACACCAGATATTAAGGGTCACATAAACAAAAGATGATCAAATAACTACGTCCCACCAAGTAAATCTCTCGATTCGAAATAAATATCGTATTTGACTTGTTAATAATTTTAAGTAATTTGTCTAATTAATTTGTATATTACTTATTTAATGTCAAAATTGCCCTAAGTTTGGCAACATTTATGATGAAAACAAAAAAAGTGAAACATTTATTTCAATTCCAAAACGGAAGGATACTACACTTGAACAAATCAAATCAGTTTTGATTTTGATGGGGACAAGCACGGAATTTGGCAAGTTTTTAGGTCAATAGTTGATCCTACCCATGAGGTCCTACGGGGCTCAAGTATCTTCAACTAAAGGGTATGGATATGTTCAAGTTAGTTAGGATGGTAACACCCTTTATATTTCTGGCCCCAATGGATCTTTCTGATGTTTACATCACTTTTACATCACCATTAAATTGGCTGCTTCAGCTACTTTTGTCTGAATTCGAACTCTTCATACTGAGGTTGCAAGTTCAACAATACTCCTTTACCCCTTGGATGTGCCCTGGGGGCACCTGCACTCAAAACTTACACATTTGTAGACTCTACCACACTCTGTGATCGATTACTGATCCAAATAACAAGTTGGTGTGTCCCTCATGTCATAAAGTCATCATATAATCTGTCTTACTTGATTTGTTAGAAAGAAAGAAATAAACAAAGGCGTGTAAAGGGGTTACAAACATAATAATGATGTAGCTGCATGCTTTTTCTAGCTATAAATGAACAAAATGATGAACTAATTCATTAAGAAATCAAACTTGTCATCAAAACAACATAATATTTCTTTTTGACTATATATAGTAGGGGCACCAAAAACTGAGAACAAGAACAAGCTCATGATCCCAACACAAGATTTGAATCAATAAAGGACATAGAATTAGAAGCATCTTTTTGGAAGCTGCCAATGCCAATGTTTCTCCTAGATTTTCCCTAGATTTTTTTTAGCAAAGATATCGAAAAAAATGTTGATCGGTACTTGTGCTGTTCGACTACACACATTTTTTATAGTATATCAATGAGTTACATTCAATAATGTGTATGTTATATTTAGGTAAAAAATGTAAAAAATAAGTTACATATTTTATTATAAGAACTATATTTTATAATAACATGAATTCAATTATTGTGCAGTCACTACACATGTCCCCAATCCAAAATTATACTCACTATTGGTATGTTGTTATAATAATAGGTGTCACTCTTTTTTTTTTATTTATTACTTTCAAAATAAATGACTTTGTAAGTAAGAAAATAATTAAAATATTTAATCAACTACGACACTTATTACTACGGGCACGGGCTTAAAAAGAAAAGAAGTTGTTAAATCTTTTGGGGAAATGAAGCATGCAGTGTTTGAAAATTTGAATCATTTGATTCAAGACTATACATACATAAGAATTGGGATGTGAAAGGACCTATTTGATGATGTATTTTAATGGATGTCATGCAGTGAGTTGTAGTTATCTAAACAAAAGGGACCAAAATGGAAAGCTTCAAATGTGAGTATAAAAGTTGAGGTAATAGAGAAAAGTGGGGTAAGAAATAGTAAGTGATAGTTATTGTGAGTATGATAAGCGAGTTCCATTAATAAAGAAATATTTAAAGATTTTCATTTTTGATGTGTGTCTTTTTAAATCGGACACCAAAAATATAAATTTGTATCTTTTCGAGTGGAACGAAGGAAGTACTTACTTCGTTCCATTAAAAAAATACAAAATTGAATTTATAAATAAATTAAATAAAATATATAATAGAGTAAGTGTTGTAAGTATAAAAAATGAGGTAGAAGAGAGAAAATGAGATAGATAACACTGAGTGTATAATTATTGTGAGTATGACAACTGAGTTTAATAAATAAAAAATATCAAAAAATTTATGTTTTGGGAGTATTTTTTCAAATGGGGAAAAAAAAAAAAGAGGAGATTTTGTGTATTTTCGAATAAGGCGGATGGAGTAGTTTTTTTCTTCTTTCTTTCTTCATCATGTTGTAAGGTCATTCATTATCAAGAATACAATGTCCGTTTACAAGTTTAATAATTTGTGAGTCAACTCTTATTTATCACTTTTGAAGTCATTTTCCATTAGAAAGCACTTCCATTTCCATTGGACAGACAGGGAATTGAATTGCATCAAATTAGGGGTCCCAGAAATCTAAATGTATCTAATCTTAACCACTTTGTTTTTAAGATTTTTTAACTCAATACAATAGTATGTTTAGTATGGATCTCAAACCTCTGTTACTCCGAAGCTCGTTGTTCTAGATTTTTACGGTCTCCGTCTTAAATTATTTTTTCACTTTTTTTTTTTTTTTTTTTTTTTGTCAATGTTACAAAAGAACTTTTAAAAATAATTTTAGGATGAATTAATTGTACAAATAAAAATCTAAAACTTGTTATTAACAAGTTTTATGAGTAACTATTTCAAATACGTAGGAAAAACTAGTGTTAAAAAAGAGCAGTGACGTTTTCGTAATTAACTGTAACTTTATTTAAAATGCACGATAACATTTTTGTAATTAACTGTCACTTTTCAAAAAAAGTAACATTGTTTTCTAGTGTCAGGTCTAGTGTACAGTAAAATTAGTTGGTGTTTTTCTAATGCAAGTGTTATTGTTAAATATTGCAACAATATTAGTGTTAAAAAATATTATATATAGTGATAAAAAATGTCAGTTTTAGTTATAAAAAGTGTTAGTCCATCTACAACCATGACTTTAAGTCATGACATTTGCCGGCATCACAAAACACCCTAACCATGACATAACTTTTACAAAGTCATGCCATGACTTTTCATTTTCTTGTTTTGCCAGAAGCCGTGTGTCACGGCATGAAAAAAAATATAATCAAGACTTTGATTAATTAGAGGGTGACACATGTCACATTTTTAAAATTATTTTTTTCAACAAAAATTGCAATTAACATATAAAAAATAATAAAAAACAAAAATATTGAAAAAAACTACCATTATTAATATTTTATCTCTCTATAATTAAAAAATAAGATATATTAATAAAATAATTAATTATAATAAAATTTATAATTAATTATTTATATAGTACAATAATAAATAATTATATATAGTAGTAATAAATGTAATATAAATGAGTAGGAAAGAGAAAATATGATGGGGTATAATAAAAAGTAGGAGAGAGAAACTGATGACTTTTGTCATGAATGGAGATAAAATTGTTTGGAGTTGTGATATTAATGACTGATGAAGTGAAGCTGAGGTGGAGAAGAGAGGGATAATTTTGAAATGATATTGATAAATTTCAATTATTTACAAAAATGTCACAGCATCATTTTAAAAAAGTTTCGGTTACTAGCTTTTTAAAATACAACTAGAAAAATGGTGAGTTACGAGACAAAATTAAATGACCACCTCACTAAAATACATGCGCAAACAAACTAACCTACAAATCTATACAAAAAGTTGCCCTCTTGTTTTATGGTTTGTGACTTTTAAGATTTGTTCGGTATTTTTAAACATTTTTCCTTTACTTTCTACTCTCTCGTATCCGAAATAACTACTCCCTCCGTTCCTAAAAGATTGTTCTATTATACATTTTGCAATTATTAAGGAAGAGCTTCACCTTCTTCTTCTTGTACCTTAGTAGATTTGCACTAATATTCATGCCTAAGTTTAAAAATGGGACATACTTTTTTGGACAAGTCAAAATAGCAAATGGAACAATCTTTCAGGAAGGAAGGAGTATTACTTTTTCGGATAAAATGTTTGATTCTAAATATTTATCCTTTTTTTGGGGTAAAAAATATTTAAATTTTTATATTATTTTCGCGTTGAAACTTGTTTTGTCTTATTAATTGTATTGTTGTGAGAAGCAATCTAAGAGAAAGAAATCTATAGTATAAATGAGGGATGTCCTTACTACAGTTCTTTGAACAGTAGCAAGTGACGAAATTTCCATTTTGCCCTCATACATTTGTCTCTTTTCCATTTTGTCCTTAAAAAAAAATTAAATTAAAGAAAAAAAAACGTCCTCGAACACGAGCTTAATCTATAGTATAAATGAGGGATGTCCTTGCTACGGTTCTTTGAACAGTAGCAAGTGACGAAATTCCCATTTTGCCCTCATATATTTGTCTCTCTCCCATTTTGCCCTTAAAAAAAAATTACGTGTCCTCGAACACGGGCTTATTCTAGTCTTAAATATGGAACAATCATAATATTTTTATCATTAAATTTGAATATTGATTATTTTTCTTAAAATTCATAAAAAGTTTAAAAGCGACCGTTATTTAGGAACAGAAGTAGGTAAACAATTAATGTATAATAATTAAGCAAAAGAAAGTCATCTCTTGGTAGCAATTTTGTCTTTAGTTTTGTTGCATTACCTTCTTTTGTTCACCCTAGTTGATCACAGTCGACTTAATTGTGTGTAACTGTGTATGGCTATACTCTCTCTCTCTCTCTCTTGTATACATACAAGAGCAAACACAACATACACCCCCACTAGATAGCTAAGCGGTATGCAGGTAATCGATGGTAAAAAAGGTTTTGTATTGGCGGGAGGAATAATTTGGTGACAAGTGATGTAATTCCTATCAAACATTTCCTTTGTAGTCAATTATCAATTAAATTGGTGACTGAGACTATATCCGTATTTATCTGTTTATCGATCTTGGGGATGAGTTAATAGACCCTACGATTATGAAAATGCAAACACCAAACACCCGAGTTATTGAAAAAAAAAAAAAACACATTGGTCATGCATGCAAATGATCTGACAATGGCTTGACAGAGGAAAATGAATTTTAATTAGGCCCCTTTAATTTGTCATCTTTCACATTTGATGTCTTAAAATCATACATACAATTCTCAGAAGCACATGCACCACACCATTACTGCACCATGCACATTTCTTAGTTTTTGGGGTTTGATACTTCCTCTGTACCCCCACCCCGGTCACACCCAAATAATAATTATTAAATATAATAATAATAATAATAATAATAATAATAATAATAAATTATACTTTCTACGTCCCATTTGAAAATACACAAATTTTATTTTCGGTGTCCCATTTTAAAAGACACAAACTCAAATTTGTTTGAAAATGTGGTATTTATTTTGAAATGAAACAAAATTATAAAAATAAAGCAAACACTTCTTATAAAACAAAGGGAGTATTAATTATCAGAAAATTTTAGGGGAAACTAGTTTCTCCAAATATTATAAAAAGTCTTGTTTTTTATTTAAAAAAAAATGTACATGCCTTTGTTTCGGATTTTAAAACAAGACTTTTTATAATGTTAGAAAGAAACTAGTTTCTCCCAAAACCTACTCATTAATTATACCAAGAGTTAAAATATATTTATTTCAAATATGAAAGTACTTCAGTTGTAATTTTATTCTCAATAATTAATAAAACGTATTATACTAAATTTTTATTTTTAAAAATGTTACCCCACATTTAAAAATAGGTTTTTATAATCATTAGAAAAGATGCGTCTCTCCCTATATTTTGTGAATACTCACAAACTTTTACTTACAAAATCCTAATTGACAACCATTAATTGGTTTTTATAATCATTAGAAAAGACGTGTCTCAGTTGTTTGGTTGCCGGAGTAGGTGATCGTTGGAGTTGATCGTGTTTTTAGTAATTTAATTGACAACTGAGAAATGCTCCGTTAAAAACAGTCCACTGTTAGCTCTTTCAGTTAGTCCACTGGATGACAAATATGTTCTAGTTCAGTTATCCTCAGTTAAGGTCGTCGATGAGAACTTTTGTTTTGAGGCTTTGGAACAGTTGGAGGAGGAGGATGGTCTTCTTTTACTTAATGCATTTTCTTTTGAATCCATTGATGGGAGAGCCTTCAATAGTCTCCATTTAAAGGTGTAAATTAGATTGAATAATTTCAAATCAATTTCATCGGTTGATTTATCCCATTCCTTGATTATACTAAACATTGCTTCATAATCGTCATCTTGAACTTGACGATATTGAGGAGTTTGATGATGAATCCATTTTTGTTTATCTTTGAGGATGATTGAAGGCATGTTAAAGAAGAATTGGAGGATGAGTGTAAATTTGATATATAAAATCTGTAAGAAGGATCTCTTTATTAGAAGAAGAAAACAATTGAGGTTAAAGTGATATGTCAGTTTATCAACATTTGATGCTCTAATAGATGAAACATCATTTTCAAGCTTTATTGTCAAAATGACTCATCAATTTTGTCATCTTTAAAAAAATAAAGTGACCTATTAATAAAGAAAATAATGTTTGTTTCATCATTGTATATAATAAAATATAAAACCAATGATATTCAAATCTCAATAAAGGCTAACAATGTTGATTTCATCGTTTAATAATTTCAATGAACAATAATGTACATAAATAAGATAAAGATTAGAATAAAACTTAACACATGAGAAACTAAAAAAAAATTACAACAATAATTAGAAGTTAAACTAATATAACTAAATATGCTCGAATTCTTCGTACAATATGGTGTAAAGTTTCAAATTTTTTGATGACAAAACCGATTTCCCCATCAATGTACTGTAAAGTTTGAACCTTTTATTCCACTTCTTCTCCGCTAGCCTTCGATCCTTCTCCGCTTGCCTTTTTTCTTCCTTTTCTTTAAAAAAGTCAAGCATTTGCTTTCCTAGTTGAAGTTGCTCATCATCCATCTCGCGATTTGTATTCAGACTATTGATTCAATTGGTTATATCATCTACATCAACACTAGAAAAAAGTAGTTTGGTTACCTTTTTTCTTAGCCCTCTTCACTCCTAAAGGTCGAACCTCAATTGTTGGCGCATCTGAGTTTGACCTCTTTGAACTGTGACACCGCTTTCTTGATCTTCTGCAGTCATCCCACCTTGCCACTTTGTATAGTGTTTCAACAAATCTTAACAATGCTCGAGAAGAAATTTTTGCCCATTATTAGTTTTTTCCCATATTTCTCGAGCTTCATCCATAACATTGTTCTCATTACAACCACTTTTCTTTTTCCGTTGTGCTTCCGCGTAAACTCCAACCCACTAATTCACTTAAAAGTTAATTCTTCTCCAATGATATCTGCATGACTCCTCATTTCTTTCAATTATTATGGTGCTTGGATTTTCTCTTTAAAATTCTGCAAACATTTCTATTATATTTGTCCAAATGATACTTTTCTTTTGGTCTGTATTACCAGCGAGCGTATCTCCACCAGCCTCAAGGTAAGGTAAATATAGTGCTCTGTCTTGAGGTATAGTCCACACCCTCTTATCTCTCTTATCTTTGGACTTACCGTGTTCGTTAGATGTAATAGTGAGATCCTCCTCATCAACATGAACTTCAAGATTTTGAAATAAATTTCTCGAACTACCTACATCACCAACAGGAGTTTTAGGAGACCTATTATATTGTTGGGATAATGGAATTCGAGATTTGTCGAATGAAATTGGACATTTTGAGAAGAAAACATATTCGGGGAAGAAAAAATATAGGATTGTATTGAGATTGAAACAAATTTGGAACATTGAGATTACTAGTAATTTGTTGAGGTTGAGAAAAAAATCCCATCAATTGATATAGTTGAGAATGGTTTAACAAATTTGGATCAATAGACATATGAGAATTTGGAGAATTTCTATTGGCTTTGAATTTTTTTGGGAATGTTGGCTATTTCCATAGTAATAGGATAATTTGGATCCATAATTATTATGAAATTAAATATTTTTGAAGAAAACTTAAGGAGAAAAACTAATCTATCTATATATAATAACAAGGTTTTGATAAATTTTTTGCCATCGAGGGGTATTTTGGTCAATTCACACGGTGGCACAATGGCAAATAACCCGCCAGAAAATGCACGTGGCAAAATGTGATTGGTTGTGGTTTTTTTTTTTTTTTTAATAACTTTGGACATGTGTCGGCCGTCAGGTAAGGGGCAGTTTAGTCTTTTCCTAGGTGCGTGTATACCACGCTCCGACACTGGCGCGTTATCACAGCAATTTTTCCTTTTTTTTTTTTTTTTACACATGGCAAATGACCATTGGCTGGAAGGATTTCTAAAAAAAAAAAATTATCCCATTTCTTTGACCTCAATTATTATTAAATTACTTTTTTTATTTTTTTAAACCAAAATTCATATTTTTTTTTCTCTTTAAATAGAGACTTCTTTCATTTGATTTGGACAAAGATAAAAAATCCAATTTTTTAAATATAAATTTGTTAATTATCCTTTACTATTTTTTCAATTTCTTTTTAGTTAAAATTAACTAAATGTGAAGTCATTTTTTTTTTTATTATAAATGATAATAAAAAAAATCTGTATTTTAAATTTATTATTTTTTTATTGTATTTTTTCACCAAAATTCATAATAATTTTTTCTCTTTAAATAGAGGCTTCTTTCATTTGATTAGGGTAATAATATGAGGGAAAGATGGCCTAATATTAAAAGCTACCCTGTGTTATTTTCATTTTTTTTTGGGTAATAGTTGATTTTCATAATATTGTTCTGATTGATCTTACATTTGTGTTTATGTGAAGATGATTAATGAAAAAAATGAGCATCGTTTTTTAATTTCGTTTGAACCATATATTGATATATGTATAAAAATTTTTTGGTATATTTAATATTATTTCGTTTGGAAAGTAGGTGTTTGTTGAATTATTTTTTGGACATATATTTGAGAAATGAGAAAATTAGTTTAATAAAATTTCAGTCCAAAATTAGATAAGTTTCTTGGTTTAATTTTTTCATTAATTTAAAACTCATATAAGAAGTGAATATAATATATTTTTAGAAATAAGCATAAAATAATTAGTTATAAATCGCTATCTCTCTCTCTATAAAAAGACTTGCATAAGTTTTAAAATATACAAGGGCACATTTGTAGTTACTTGGTTAGGATTGAAAATCTATGAAAGGCAAAAAGATTACTGAAAATGAGTAGCTTATTTAAGAAGCTTTGTACATCATGTTAAACATACACATGTGCACATACACAAAAACACATTAGAACAAAATATCAAGTAACTAAATGAGTTATAATCTCATTTTTTTATGAAATAAAATAAATTACTTTTATTAACAATTACCCAAATAAATTACACGGGCCTAAAGAGGCGCGTGAATGCATTGTTTTTTTTTTTAGTTAATTTTAGTTTTTTATTATTCATGGTCTTTTTAGTAAAAAATTAAATAAGTGTGAAGTATTTATTTTTAATTATAAATGATAATAATAATAATAATAATAATAATAATAATAATAATAATAATAATAATAATAATAATAATAATAATAATAATAATAATAATAATAATGATGATAATAATAATAATAATAATAATAATAATAATAATAATAATAATAATAATTTTACTATTCATAAAAATAAAGAATATCAAATAAAATAAAAGTGGTGGGGTATAGGATGATGAGTTGGAATGGTGTTGAATACCACCCTCCGTCCCATGATAATATATAAACTTTCCTTTTTGGGTGTCCCACAATAATATATACTTTCCTAAAATGGAAAGGAATCTTTACTATTCCCTCCACTCATTCTCTCTCCTACATTATTTTAATACTTACATCACCATTATAATTTACTATTCTCTCCACTCATTCTCTCTCCTATTTTATTTTCACACTCTCACCACACTTTCAATATAATAATTCCTCCTTAATTTCCGTGCAAAACCCAAAAATCTATAAATTCCTGGGACGGAGGGAGTATATATTTTATATTTAAAATTATATATGTATATTTAATATTAATAAATATATATGTATATTTAATATTAATAAATGAGTTATAATCTCATTTTTTTCTTATGAAATAAAATAAATTACTTTTATTAAAAATTACCCAAATAAAGTGGATAGTAAATGATTTATTTTGTTTCTTCTTTTTTTATTGGTTAAAATTATGAGAGCCGTAAATTACACGGGCATAAAGAGGGGCGTGAATGCAGTAGTTTTTTTTTTTTTTTGGTAATTTTAGTTTTTTTTTTTTCATGGTCTTTTTAGTAAAAAATTAAATAAGTGTGAAGTATTTAATTTTAATTATAAATGATAATAATAATAATAATAATAATAATAATAATAATAATAATAATAATATTTTTACTAATCATAAAAAGAAATAATATAAAATAAAATAAAAGTGGTGGGGTATAGAATGATGAGTTGAAATGGTGTTTAATATATATTTTATATTAATAACTATATATAACTATATATATATTTTATATTTAAAATTATATATGTATACTTAATATTAATAATTATATATGTATATAAATATAATTACACATAAGTTGAACTTGAAGCCTCATTATATACCAAGGCCAAGGCCATTTTTTATTCATTTTCTTTCGATGTGGGAAATCTGTCTTGGCCTTGGCCTTGGCCTTGCCTTGCCTCGGCTCGACTCGACTCGACTCGACTGGCCTTGGCCTTGGCTCGGCCCTTCGCCTTGCCTTGGCCGGCCTTGGCCTATATCCCACATGGAAAAAAAATCAAAGTAAGATGAGTTGCCTTTGTTATATAGTAATTAGGATGAAGCTAAGTCAAGCATGCATGATTCGTCCGTGACATTATCAATGGTCGGCTTGGCCTTGGTCGGCCGTGTGTTGCCACGTGTCAAGATAAAAAAAATTAATTTAATATAAATTAATTTTGTTTTTTTTTTACACCAAAAGTCATAATTTTTTTCCTCTTTTAATAGAGACTTATTTCATTAGATTTCGACAAAAAAAAAAAACCTCTTTTATAAATTTAAATTTGTTAATTATCCTTTACTAATTTTTCAATTTCTTTTTAGTGAAAATTAATTAAGTGTGAAGTAATTTTTTTAATTTTTTAATTGTAAATGATAGTAAAAAAATTCTCTTTTTTTAATTTAACATTTTAATTTTTTTTTTACACCAAAATTCATAATTTTTTTTTCTCTTTAAATAGTCTTCTTTTATGTGATTAGGGTAATAATATGAGGGAAAGATGACCCAAATATGTAAGCTACCCTGTGTTATTTTCATTTTTTTTTTGGTAATAGTTGATTTCCATAATATTGTTATGATTGATCTTACATTCGTGTTTATGTGAAGATGATTAATGAAAAAAATGAACATCGTTTTTTACTTTCATTTGAACCATATATTGATATAGGTATAAACAATTTTGGTATATTTAATATTATTTCCTTTGGAAAGTAGGTATTGCTGAATCATTTTTTTGACATTTATTTGAGAAATGAGAAAATTAGTATATTAAAATTTTAGTCCAAAAATTAGATTAGTTTCTTAGTTTAATTTCTTCATTAATTTATAACTCATATTATAAGTGAATATAATATATTTTTAGAAATGAGCATAAAATAATTAGTTATAAATTTCTCTCTCTCTCTCTCTCTCTCTCTCTCTCTAGAAGTTTTAAAATATACAAGGGCACATTTGTAGTTACTTGGTTAGGGTTGAAAATCTATGGAGGGCAAAAAGATTGCTGAAGCTAAGTCAAGCATGCATGATTCGTCCGTGGCATTATCAATGGTCGGCTTGGCGTTGGCCGACCGTGTGTTGCCATGTGTCAAGATAAAAAAAATTAATTTAATATAAATTAATTTTTTTTTATTACACCTAAAGTCATAATATTTTTCCTCTTTAAATAGAGACTTATTTCATTAGATTTCGACAAAAAAAAATCCTCTTTTATAAATTTAAATTTGTTAATTATCCTTTACTAATCTTTCAATTCCTTTTTAGTGAAAATTAATTAAGTGTGAAGTAATTTTTTAATTATAAATGATAGTAAAAAAAATTCTCTTTTTTTTATTTAATATTTTAAAATTTTTTTTACCCCAAAATTCATAATTGCTTTTTCTCTTTAAATAGAGTCTTCTTTTATGTGATTAGGGTAATAATATGAGGGAAAGATGATCCAAATATGTCAGCTACCCTGTGTTATTTTCATTTTTTTTTGTAATAGTTGATTTCCATAATATTGTTACGATTGATCTTACATTCGTGTTTATGTGAAGATGATTAATGAAAAAAATGAACATCGTTTTTTACTTTCGTTTGAACCATATATTGATATATGTATAAACAATTTTGGTATATTTAATATTATTTCCTTTGGAAAGTAGGTATTTGCTGAATTATTATTTTGACATTTATTTGAGAAATGAGAAAATTAGTATATTAAAATTTTAGTCCAAAATTAGATTAGTTTCTTGGTTTAAATTTTTCATTAATTTATAACTCATATTATAAGTGAATATAATATATTTTTAAAATTGAGCATAAAATAATTAGTTATAAATTGCTCTCTCTCTCTCTCTCTCTCTCTCTCTCTCTCTCTCTATAAAAGTTTTAAAATATACAAGGGCACATTTGTAGTTACTTGGTTAGGGTTGAAAATCTATGGAGGACAAAAAGATTACTGAAAATGAGTAGCTTATTTAAGAAGCTTTGTACATCATGTTAAACATACACATGTGCACACACACTAAAACAGATTAGAACAAAATATCAAGTAACTAAATGAGTTATAATCTCATTTTTTATGAAATAAAATAAATTACTTTTATTAACAATTACCCAAATAAAGTGGATAGTAAATGATTTATTTTGTTTCTTATTTTTTATTGGTTAAAATTTTGAGAGCCATAAATTACACGGGCCTAAAGAGACGCGTGAATGCATTTTTTTTTAGTTAATTTTAGTTTTTTATTTTTCATGGTCTTTTAGTAAAAAATTAAATAAGTGTGAAGTATTTATTTTTAATTATAAATGATAATAATAATAATAATAATAATAATAATAATAATAATAATAATAATAATAATAATAATAATAATAATAATAATAATAATAATAATAATAATATTTTGACTAATCATAAAAATAAAGAATATCAAATAAAATAAAAGTGATGGGGGTGTTGAATATATATTTTATATTTAAAATTATATATGTATATTTAATATTAATAAATATATATGTATATAAATATAATTACACCTAAGTTGAACTTGAAGCCTCATTATATACCAAGGTCAAGGCCATTTTTGATTCGTTTTCTTTCAATGTGGGAAATCTGCCTTGGCCTTGCCTCGGCTCGCCCGGCCTTGGCCTTGCCTTGGCTCGACCCTTGGCCTTGGCCTTGACCTTTATCTCACATGAAAAAAAAATCAAAGTAAGATGAGTTGCCTTGGTTATATAATGAGGATGAAGCTTAGCCAAGCATGCATGATTCGTTCGTGACATTATCAATCATAACAATATTATAGTAAATAAAGTATTAATAAATTTGATCCGATTCAATGCGGTTACGCCCCTAATTGTGATCAATGTGGGTTTTGATATATTTAATAAGTGAGATGGGGTAATATGGTTATTGTGTTTATTTTAGTTCGATATATCAAATAAATTATTTAATTTTTAAAAAAAAATACTATTTGAAGCATAGTAAATAAAGTATTAATAAATTTGTCGATTTTTCTATTCGTCTCAAAATATTGTTTATTTATAAAGACGAATATCGAGAAAAATGGCCATCATTTTTAAAATTTTGATTGAACTGTATGTCAATATTATAAGAAATAAAGATAGTATAAATTGGTATTTTAAAAGAGGAAGATGAAGAAGTGGGTTGGGTTTGATGAGGAAGTGGGGGGTTTGGGGAATTTTTTTTCATTTACCGAAATTGTTAGTATTTTTATTTATCTTCTAAAAATTAAATAAGTTAAATTGAAGATAAATATCATAATTATGTTCATAATAAGTTAATGTAAATAATTATGACATAATTTTTTAGATGTACGAGCATGAGTTAATAGAACGTTTCCATTTGAAAAAGAATGATATTAATATTTATTAGATAACTCTACTATCCTTTTGGCATGACCAAAACTTTTGTTTTTATTTAAAAAACTAGTCAGTAACCCGTCGGTACCCGACAGTGAATAATTTTTTTTTGATTAAGTAAATAATTATTTATGTGTTTTAATTGATTTTTAAGTAACAATATAAATCGAAATTGATAATCAATGTAGCGGATATTAGGAGTATAATTAATACAGAAAAAAGATGTTGACACATGATGTAACATGGAAAGCCCTTGAGACAACTATCTCGCCGGCACAAAACCACGGGAGGTTAGGTCCCTGCCTAACCAAAAAATATTATTAAGATTTTAGTGTTACAACTTTGGAAGATGAAGAGATATGATTACAATAGCGTGAGTTTAATAGTGTGTGCCTAAGTGTTAACATAATCTCTTACATCTCCTATATATTTAAAGAAAAACAAAATAAAAACAAAGAAAATAATAAGAAATTGCAATACTTTTGTTTAACCACAAATTGTGCGACATAAATTCTCAGAGTCTGTCGAAAACTTCCTTGTAGACTACATTCACGTCTTGTCATATGTTTGAGCATCCGAATCACAAATAATAACTTTAAGTCCTCTCTTGCCGATTACTCGAAAATGCTACATAAAGTTTTCCGTGACTAAAACAAGCCGCGAAAGATATAGTCCTATATGGGAAAGAGATTGTCACTCGACTCTTGTTGATTGTCATAGCAAAAGAAACGGCAAGTGGAAATTGCCTTCTTTGGAATCTAACCGGAAATTTTGTCACATCTCGACTGAGACATTATCATTCTAGGAATAAGCACCTTCATGCCAAAGCATTCTTTCCCGAAAGCATCTTGGCTTCGACTATGTGCTTACCTACATATATGTAACAAAATTAAGTATTAAATTAAATGTATATAAAAAATAAAAAATGACTGTATTTACCTAATTGAGTGACAATCATTCTGGTGCCGTTACACAATTCAGCAGCTTGATCAAGATTTCTCAAAAGCATTACTATGCACCCAACCTTCAGCTTAATAATGTGATTTGTCAATCCAGAACACTTGATAGTGTTTAGAATTCAGGTGAGAATATATCTTCAGCACCATTTTCATCATCCTCATCCTTACAAATGACATCAGAACTCATATATTCAACTTCGTCTCCCGAAAAGAGTGACATGACATAATCATTTATATTATCGACAATCTCATTTGTTGGAGCAAGCACAGCTCTAGTCTGGAAGAATCCTTCGACATCCTTATTTTGCAATAAGTCAGGATAAATAGATTCGACTATTTTTGCAATAGGATCTGAAGCCTCTCGAATCAATATATCATCAGGAAGGTTAATGTCAATTTCCCCATCATTATCTCCACCGACAATCCCATCTCCGACACTCAAGAGCCACTGAGCGAAATCTCTTATCTCTTCGGAATTATGAGAAGTAGAATCACCCTACATTAAGTTAAATATATACAAATTACTTAAATTGAAATAAAAATATTTAAGTATATGAATAAAGGCTATTTACGAATTACCTGCAATCTCATATTATGCGTCAATCTGAGAACCTCACAGTCATTCCATATTTTGGATGAACAGAGTGCAGCATGCACAATATCATGCCTACTCCCTTTAGGAACAACATGTAAAATCTGTCTGAAGTCACCACCGAATACAATAACTAAACCACCAAATGGTTTATTGGAATATCTCCCTGGTGTACGAATAATATCTCGGAGGCTACGATCGAGAGCCTCAAAACAATGTTTATGAGCAATTGGAGCTTCGTCCCATATAATTAGTTTGGTTTTCTGTAGAAGTGCTGCCTCATCCGTACCCCGACTTTAGTTTACTGCAAGTTGAGCTCTCGTTTACCTGTATCGGGATACCGAATCTAGAATGCGCGGTCCTACCTTTCGGAAGGAGCAATGAAGCTATGCCACTGAAAGCAACAGGAAGATCAATATCTCTCCTGCTCCTTAATACAGAACACAGTGTTTTCCATAAGAAGGTCTTTTCCGTACCACCATAACCATAGAGGAAAAACACACCACCGTTTCCTCGATCAACAGCCGACATAATCTTATCATAAACACTCTTTTGCTCGGCTGTTAACTGAGGATGTAATTTGAAGTGCTCAGCTTTCATCTCATCAATGTCATAAGATGTTTCATCTAGAATGAGCTTATTTATCGCATCACCAATGATATTGCCCACCGGTTTAGGCATGTCTTTAAATTTATGGAGACTGCTGCAATTCTCGATCAGTAACTTCTCAATTTCCACCAAAGCAAGATTCTGGACCTGTTCATTAATTAATTTCAAACTCGAAATTATAAAAAACAAAATAAATATATTAATATAGATAAATATATAGAATCATATTGTATAACTGTAAAGTAGAAATAAAATCATAATTGATATTTATTGTAAAACAAATATGTAAACATGGAACGGAATACCCAGATTATCGTGCATCCTCCGATACTTGTACTCTATATCATCAGAAAATAAGTGCCAAGTCTTCTCCCATACCTCTCCGGGATTCGACATACTATTAGATAGTAGCAACATAGAAAATAGTCTTCTCAGACTATCGGGCAACCTCCAATGACTCGCTTCTATAATTCCATCAACATATTCCTTGTCATCATCTAATAATCCTGCAGCGTAACATGCATTTGAAATCGGGATGAACAACGCGATTTACAGTTCTCAAATCCTTGAATTCCATGGGACCCGCTACATGATTCAACATTATCCTGAGGTAATACAATTCTCCGCAATTCATTGGAACATGATAAATACGCCCCACTGCAAAACGTTTGTCTTTCCTCGGACGCCATTCACGTTTAGTTCTATCCCATACGAAATGATGAGGAAATTCACAGTATTTATATTTCCGAGCCTCTGAATGAATACTGTTATACTCCATCCACTTCATAAATTGAGATTCTTTAATTGTCGCTTTATCCAAAACATCAGAAAGAAAGTCTCCGTCCTTGAAGGGGATACTATGATCACCCTCCAAGTGAAAAGCCAAGCGCTCAACAGGAGGGATCCGATAATGTATGTCGAATCCGAAAATCCTCCACATAGCTTCACACGCAGAGACATATCGACAATCAATTTGCCTTTTCACCTCATCGTTTTCGATTGCAAGGCATATCCTGTCGGTTCCCTTGTTTATATACTTGAACAAATACTTGATTGCCTTGCTCGATTGCAAGACTCGACATTTATGTGAGCTTCGTACTTTAGCAAAAGATATGGATTGAATGGGACAACTGAACGATTTTCGAGAGCAACTCCACCCTTATCAATTATGAAACCCGTGTCTCTTCGCCTATATACATGATACCCATTCTCGTCTACACGAGTGCGATCATTGAAATATTTAGGGAATTTCTTTGAGCACCTGTTGTGATCCATACACGGAGATTTAGGATTAACAGCACCACATGGTCCATGCAACATATATTCAGCAACGGCCTCGTATAATCTAGGATATTTCTCCTTGTCAGAATCTCGGCAATAATCCACTTGTCAATATCTTCGTGATTATGACCCCGATCCCGGCGGTTAAGAAAGAGAAGAATATGAGCATGCGAAGGCCCTCTTCTGAAACTCCACCGTGTATATAACTACATGAATCAATTAACAAAATAAGAGGAACATGCTAATAAAAAAATATAAATGACAAAACAAAAAGAGGAAAACAAATAATATTTAAAGATTTACTTACTTGCTTTTGGGGTGTCAAATACTTGGCCTTCCTTGAAATCTGCAATCATCTGATTAAGCTTCATTCTAAATACCATGTTTAATACATCAGGCCTATCCTCAGGCCTATTGCCATATTTTTTACAGAATCTCGTAATCTCCAGCCATTTAGGATTACACGTAAATGTTATGAAAAGTGACGGATACCGAGTCCATTTACATATAGCGAGAGAATCCTGGTAATTTTGAGTCATCCATCGCTGCCCGCCGTATAAGTGGATGGCAATATAACTCGCCTCCCGGATGCTTCGCCAGATCTCCCCTTACCGACGCATCCGACGATTTTTATAAGTTTCCATCCGAAGAGTAGGGGATTATAACGTATCCATTGAAGCCTCAGTATCCATCATAACATATGCATCAATCATAAATTCATTGCCGCAAAGAACCGACCGCTTCTCATAAGCCGTGATCCTTCTCTTATCCTCTCCGAAGTCGAAAAGATAAAAACTCTTTATTGACAAACTTGATCTCTTTCGCCCCTAGAGGTTTATTACTCGGAATGTCTGAAATATCCATCTTCACCGTATACAAATAACGAGAGGATAATGTAGAGGAAGGTAAGATTTATCAAATTAATGAATATGTTTCGCATCCCCATTCTCGCTTTTCAATAACAATGTCCCCGACATCACCCGAATCATCAATATCACCTTCAATTATAGCAATGAATTTTCGCAGGTCCGCCGGCATATTAAACGGTTTTCCATCTCTACCCCGCTTTCCTATAAGCCTCAATTTAATATCTTTCTTCGTTCCAATATGTGCTCTGGCCATTCTGTACGTTTTTGCATAAGGGTTATGCACATCTATCATATTTTTCAAATCAGCAACAAATGACTCATCATATGGAGAAGGCTTATCTTTATCTTTCCTGCTTGTGTGAAAGAATCAAACATATAAATAGAAGATAGTCATACAATATATGTAATATACATTATAATTCTCGAATAATTAAATAAAAACGTACTTGAAAGCATTAATTCTATTTTTAACTTCATTATTCGTGTCATAGATATAAAGCTGAGAAAAATGGGGGGGGGATGGCCGTCATTAGGCAATAAAGAACCTATCATATGATCATTCTTTCCTTTCAATTTAAACGAATAAGGACCACGACCATTGTTTATGCCATGGTCAATCGCACCGATCATTGAAGTGAATGCGAACATAGAATTGTACGCTCGAATATTGTCTTTATAATTTTTACTCTTTTCATGCTTGTTCTCTAAGAGATCACTCAATAGCTTAGGTGGCTGCACTAATGGGTCAATCTGAACTTTTCCATTCATGCAGCATAATGAAAATTTAGGTTGTGTTGATGCTTGCGTACTTTTTAACCTTTCATCATGCCAGAACATCGCACCACATTTCGCACATTCGTACTCCGAATCGCCTATATCCCCATAAACTACAATATATTGATAAATATTTAAATTATGTTAGTAATTCATTGGCTATACAAAGAAAATATTAATATAATATATACTTGAGAAAAAAAAAATAATAAACACCTGTATTATATTGTTCGTGCGAATCTTTTTCCTTTCTACCGACACGTGCTTTCTTGGATTTTTCCTTCTGATTTATTAACGACTCTCTTGTTGTCGCATTCATGCGAGAATTGTTTATTAATGCGGATTCTGTATACAAATGGAATACTCCCTCCGTCCAGTTACATACTTCACACTTTCTATTTTGGACGTCCAATTACATACTTCACACTTTGTCTCCTACATTATTTTAATACTCACAACACCATTATAATTTACTATTCCCTCCACTCACTCTCTCCTATTTTACTTTTACACTCACAACATTATATCATTATTTTTTTCCTTAATCCACGCCTGAACAGTAACTGTCAAGTATTAACTTGGACGGAGGGAGTATATGACTTAGTATTAATGAAATATTTTATCATAAACTATTGAATAATAATTTGTAATAATAAATAGTTTTATTTAAAAATATCAAATGTTGAACAATTAAAAAAAATCATTACCTAAATTCACAGTAGGAGATAATAATGTTGTATTATTTTGTTGCTACATTATCTGTTCCTACAATGTCAAAAGAATGTTGAGAACGATTAATATATTTATTTTAGCTCTTTAAAATATATACTTGACTAATAAATCAAACATATAACTTACCAGATATAGGACTGTTTTTCATTAATTCAACTTCAATTGCAGAACTGAATCCATCAACATCCAAATTTATCTTTGAAGATTCCAAAATAGAAGTAACTACCTTTCTTGGTCTCCCGATTTTTCTTTTCCCACCGTCTTTTAACAAATTTGTCGTAATAGAATCCAAAGAAGAAGAAATAATTTTTCTCGGTCGTCCAATTTTTTTTGGCTCAAGGAGCGTGCCGTGGAAAGTGTTATGTACACTTGATCCTATGCTCGTAAATTTAGCTGAATAAGAAAAATAATAATTCTTTAATAAAAGATTATTAAGAAATTAAAATAAAAATAAAATAGGAAAAAGATTGTAAATTAACAAAGAAAATCATACATATAGATCCACGGTCGTGAATTGAATTAGGAGTAAGATTTTCATTTGTATGGTTCACACCAATACCTGTATATCAAGTATTATTATCTTAGATCTAAATTAATTAACAAATTTATATAAAAAATCACATTATATATACTCCCTCCGTCCCGTAATACTTGACACAGTTACTGTTCCGCACGGGAATTAAGGAAAAAGTAAAAAGGTTGATGTGTTGTGAGTGTAGATAGTTAAGTAGGAGAGAGAATGAGTGGAGAGAATAGTAAATTATAATGGTGTTGTGAGTATTAAAATAATATAGAGAGAATTGTTTGAGTGGGAATAGTAAAGATTCTTTTGCCATTTTAGGAAGTGTGACTTATCAGTTTGACGCCCAAAATGGAAAAGTGTGTCAAGTATTGTGGGATTCGAGGAGTATATATATATATATATATATATATATATATATATATATATATATATATATATATATATATATAAACAATTTTTTTTAGAATTTGTCTTTATAATGAAAATACTTCAAAATTGACAAAATTCAACAACATATTACCTTGAGCCGTAATACAACTTTGATGATTACTCGGTGAAATCAAATGACTACCCGATGATAAGTCAACTAAAAATAAAAATAAATTCATTTAAAATGATAGTAAAAAAATAAATATAAAATCATGCATTCTTATACTTTAATTTTATACACATGATATTAATGGATATGCTAAAATAATAATAAAGTAAATAATAAAATTACCATTAGAAATATCCGCCAATGGTAATCGTTGAGAAGATCGTTGCGATAAATTAATGGAATCGTTGTCCACATCATGCGTTTTTCTTTTCATAGATGATCTATACATTTATATAATCTAAAAAAACTCAAATATTAATGAACATATATTTAGATAATGTTAATAATTTAACAACAGTCTAAAAATAAATAAAAATAAAATAACAAAAAAAGAAAAAAAGAAAAGAAAAATAAAGGAAAGATATTCTTTGTATTGATTGTATTCCTCATGATTTTCCTTTTATTTGTTGACTAAATATTGTATCATCATCCCATCCAATGGGGTATTTTTGAATATAAAGGAAAGAAAATAGCCTTTTTTTTTCCCTAATTTACTTACAAAACTTGAATAGCTAATGCCGCGTTGATGAGATATGAGCTATGCAACTTATGTTGAGAAAATATGTTGTGATTAATTTGGGAGTATATAAACAAAAGTTAGCATGCAACATCCATTCTACAGTGGAGTTGACATGATGAGGTGGCAATTCAAGATCAATGTTTACAGTGAAATGAATGACAGTTTGGGAATAGAGATGGTTCAATGGCTAAAGATGCAGAAGGCATGGAAGAAGAACTCAGGTAAAGATCATGTCCTTGTTTTGAGTAATATTTCTTGGGATTACAGGAGACTAAAGGGGTCAACTTGGGGTACAACTATGGAAGTTGAACGACATCAGAGTCCCCTAACTGAATAGTTCAATTAATTTGAAGCAACAAAGGGGTCAACAATGGCATCTCTAGCAACCTTTTCTGCTGTTCAGCCCACCAAAGTTAAGGGTCTAGCTGGAAGTTCCTTCAATGGAACCAAACTCCAGTTCAAGCCTTCTCACCAAAGTTTTAAACCCAAGAGCCACAGGTAACTCATTCCATTGCCTGTTTTTTCTATGAACTCGAGCAGTGGCGAAGCCAGATCTTTTTTTCCCAAGGGGTCGAAAACAGAGAAAAATGTATTTTTTTTTCAAAACTTTATAGGTACTAACATGAAATTTCTCAAAAATTAATAGGGTGGTTTCGCCACTGAGCTTGAGACCTCTGATTAAGCTTGAACAACCCACTGTGTGTGCTTTTTGTGTGGTAAGATTGTGCTAAATTGAGCTAATATTGACTAATGTGCAGAGCTGGGGCTGTGGTAGCCAAGTATGGAGACAAGAGTGTCTACTTTGATTTGGAGGATTTGGGCAACACCACTGGCCAATGGGACTTGTACGGATCTGATTCTCCTTCAGCCTACAGCCCCATTCAGGTATTTCACTTGCTCTCTTAGCTTGTGATTTATTTCTTGCTATTCAAACAATCATGAATGAAATTGTACTAAAATGCTGTAAAAAATAACTGTCCTTGATCATTGTATGATCATTATTGCGTCTCTTAGTGAACAACTTAATTTGGGCACTAAGAATCAAAAGACCTCGCCTTAATATAGTGTCAATGTTACCAAGCATGGATGAATTATATGAATTACAAATTGAGGCTTCGAATAGACACTCCGTTTGATTGCAGTGTTAATGAAAAGGCTACATAGTGTAGCGTTAAAAATGGTTGCCAGGTTTTTAAAGCTTGGATTTTTTTGTCTTGCCATTGATATGCAGCGGTTTAGACCATTTTTTTCCAGCAATCTCGATCGTACAATCCCTTAACTGGTTAAATGTTATGGTAATTGCATCTCAAAAAGTGTCTTTAATGTGATTTTTTGATTCAAAGACTGTATGGTGATATCTTGAAGTTCCAGCAGTGGCGCTTTCTTGTCCAAGACAAGACCTCACATAAATTTTCTAACTTTATTACATTTTCCATTCCAGAGTAAATTTTTTGAAACATTCGCTGCTCCATTCACAAAGAGAGGCTTGTTGCTCAAATTCTTGATAATAGGAGGTGCCTCAACCCTTGCTTACTTCAAAGACAACATGTGCCTACAGGTGACATCCTACCTATCGTGAACGACCCAAAACTCCCTCCCAAGCTAGGTCCCCATGGCAAAATCTAATTATCTCGTAACTCAAATTCCTGAAAAGCATTACATTCGTGTTCAAATGTATCTTTCATACAGCTTGTAAGTATGTCTGAATTCTACTCCAGACCTCGATTTTTATTCACAATATTTTGGGGGAAACTAGTTTCTCCCTAAGTTATAAAAAGTCCAGTTTTTTCAAACTGTTCCTATATTCGTCAAATACTTGCAAGTTGAAAAAAATTGGACTTTTTATAATTTATGGAGAAACTGATTTCTCCCAAAACTTACTCTTTTTATTTCAACTCATTTCTTCTCAGTGTGACTTTTGCATTCCATAACCTAATGCTTCACTGTTTTCATCACCCTTTACTTGCTTGTAGCAATTTTTTATTTTTATTTTTAATGCAAAAGCAGATTGACATAAACGAATGAAATCAAGAAAGAATTATACAACCAAGTTTGTGTAAAAAAGTACCAAGTCAATAATGTAAATTTCTTGTACAAGGAAAAGCCTAGAAAAGTTATTCAGACCCAATAGGCCTATCATACTTGTTTCTATATATACACAAAAGGAAGGAAATTATAGTCCACTGAAAACCTATGCAGGTCTGAATGTATATATCTACTGCCGAAGGCCATGATTTTATTTCTCCTGGCCTCTCTCAGTCGATCTCTTCCTCCAATTCGACATCGTTTTTCTTTACATTCTTAGAACCCATTAATGGCGTGTTGTCGAACTTCTTAAACCACCTAAGTTCTCGAGCTTCTCTATGTAAGAAACTTTCTTCGTTGCAATGGCAGGAGGCGGTTTGCCTAGAGGCATCATGTCTTTGGTCAACTCTTCGCCTTTTGAGTCTTTATTCTCTCCTTGATCTAAAGTCCAACCCATGAAATCTGATAATGTCATTGAATTGGGAGTCTCAGAAGAATTCAGCTTCTCTAACTCTTCTTTCGCGTTAAGAAACTTCCCAGATGGTGTTACTTGTAAAGAACCCCTTACCGGCTCTTCTTCGCTTCCCCTGTTGGCGGATCTTGTGCAAGTGAATCCGCATGTAGTACATCTTCTATTCTAGACATGACTTTATGTGCCAAGCTTTCTAATATTCTTGAATAGCTTTCGAGAACAAAGCATGTCCAACATCCCGCTACATTGCAAAAAGATTTTGTTCCAATAATATGATTAAAAAAAAAAAAAGAGGAACTAAAAATAGGATTGAAGTTAGTTCTTACTCGGTTGTGCTCGATTTTGTCGATATCTAGAGAAGATTGAGCGATTCCAGGGAACCGATGCTTAATAATCGGTAAAATGGTCTCTCGCTCTCTCCTCGAATAATTCTCTCTTCTCCGCACTCACAACAACCCCAACCTCGACTTTCCATCTTTAGCGTCATTTTCCTCTTCCAGATCACCACCGACGCCTCGATCCTGCTCTTGAGATCGAGAATTTTATGCTCGACGACAAGTCCATGGTGTTTAGGAAATGGTCGGGATCAAAGTACTCAACCGTAATACTTTTATAGATAGAGTCTCCAAGGCTTGCCCGACCATTCTACAAGTTAATGGAAATAATAACTAATAGTCAAGATTCTTATCTTATTAACAAATATCGATTAAATCTCTGTTACTTTTCTTGTTATTTTCCTCATTACCTCGGGGAGGGATTCAATGTAGTTTTCTCGGGATCTCCATTTCCGTTAGGATTTGTGCATTGATGGCCATGGATGCTTTGAGTACTTGATTTACCGAGTCTTTCTGAAACCGCAACCATTTCCTTGTGACATCGATAAGCCATTTTGGGGACTTTAGAGCCGGTAGCCACCATTTGTCATCGTCTCTCTTGTTCTTCCCTTTATCTTCGTCGTCTTTTGATGCATAAGTGAACTCATTTTGATCTTTGAATATATATATATATATATATATATATATATATATATATATATATATATATATATATATATATATATATATATATATATATATATATATATATATATATATATATATATATATATATATATATATATATATATATATATATATATATATATATATCAGATGACATCTTAGTTAAATTTCAAAAAGTTTAGATTTATCGAAATATATTATCCACATTTGAAAAATTGTTACAGCTAAATATAATCTAGAAATTTAAAGTTAGATATATCTTATCAAAATTTTAAATTTTATCTAAATTTCAATTTCATTATCAGAATTTTAGGCTTTTATTTTATTTTTTTTATTTTTCGGTAATAGCATAAAAAAACGGATGACCAATTGGAATAAAAATGAGTTGAAAATGGAGCTGATGACGTGGCCTTTGACGTGGCCTTTTCTGGAGCCTCTAAATAGTTTTGTTGTTTATATTATATATGATTCTCTTTATCAAAAAGAAAAAAAAATCACCTTTCTTTTAACTAGATTTCCAATCTTCACCTTTCTTTAACTGATTTCAATAACTTATTTCGTATGTGATAAACATGTTCGTGTGTTTTATTTAATTTTTTTAAATGATAAAATACTACATAATTGTATATAGAGAAATGCATATTCCTTATAATTTTGGTTTTATTTCTATTTTATTATTTTCTAATTTTTCTGTACTGACAATGTAGTCTTTAATCTATCTATATATAATAACAGGATTGTCAAAATCCCGCCCAAACCAGGGGTATTTTAGTAATTTTACGCGGTGGCAAAACTGAAATTAACAAGCCTCAGAAGACACGTGGGACGCTGGCATTGGCGCGTGCGACACACGCGCCGACAAAGGCGCGTGTACGCGTGAAGTTTTTTTTTTTTCTTAAATTGAGCCACGTGGCGACCTCTGATTCGCCGGTTTTGTTTCAGATTTTTAATTTTTATCCCATTTTTTCGACCTCAATTATTTTATAAAAAAATAAATTTTACACCAAAATTCATAATTTTTTTCCTCTTTAATTTAATTAGAGACTAATTTCATTTAATTTGGACAAAAAAAAACACTCTTTTCCAATTATAAATTTCTTATTCATCCTTTCTTAATTTTTCTTTTTAATTTTTCAATATCTTTTTTGTGAAAATTAATTAAGTGTGAAGTATATTTTTTTATTATAAATGATTATAATAATAATCATAATTTTACTAATATGAATATTAGTACTGCTTCATTTGCCTAAAAAATTAATGTTTGTAATGTTAGTTCCTTCGTTTCAAAATTTGACATTAATTTTTTAAACAAATTAAGTAATATTTTATAAAATATTCCTAGGGACGAATATAATAATTTATTTTTTTACTCGAAGTAATATTATTTTGTAAATATGAATGTTATATTTTGAGACGAATGCACTAACATTACAAACATTAATTGCAGAGGCGAAAGAAGTAGTATTATTTTTTAAAATATTAATTGGGTTGAAGGGAATAATGCTCATTTTTTTTTATAAAAAATGTAGTATTATTTTTGGGTTATTCGTTTTGAATAGAAAGTAATATTCCTTTTTGAAATGTTGTAATGTTAGTGCCTTTGTTTCAAAATATGACATTAATTTTTAAAACAAATTAAGTAATATTTTATAAAATATTCATTGGGACGAAAATAGTATTTTTTTTTTTCTTTAGCTGAAGTAGTATTATTTTGTAAAAATTAATGTTTATAATGTTAGTGTCTTCGTCTAAGAAAATAAATATTAATTTTTTGGACAAGTAAATTCCTCGAGGCAAAGGAAGCAAAATTTTTTTTTTTTTGATATAGAAAGTAGTATTAATTATGGGATGAAAGAAATATTCATTTTTGACTTGAAGGACAATTTTTTTTCTTAAAAGTACTTTAGAAATAATGAAAAACATATTATTATGAATTTTCATTGATTTTGTTTTTTTACAAAACAATTTATATTAAGTTTTTCTCACTCAGTTTTTTTTTTTTTTTTAGAAACAATTCCTATTGATCTCTTTTAAAAAGTGATGGGTTATTAATAAAGAACTTCAGATTAATGATAAAAAAATGTTGAAGCTATTTGATATAACATTTTTTAATTTAAAGAGTAGTTGAAGTATATTAGTAAAATTAAAAATCTTATTATTGGCTACAAATATAATTATTAGAACTACTTATGTTTTAATTTTTATTTTATCAAATTTTGATGGATTATTAATCTTGGTTTCAATTATTTGTGCCTTTTTTATATATAATATTTATGAATAATTTTTTCTTCAACTTTTGTCCTATTTTAAACGTTAAAAATTGGGTTCGGATATTAAGGAGATGAATGGTTCTATTATAAAGTATAAAAAGTTGGTTACAAAGTAATTAGTGAATAGTTGTTGTGAGTATGACTTATAAGACCATTTAATATTGAAATTTTCTAATTTTTTCATTGTAATTTTTTTAAATTTAAAATGGGCCACCTTTTATTAAAAAAATAGGAATTTTAAAATGGGACGAAGGGAGCATTTATTTATTTGATAGTGAAATAATTTATCCTAATGTTAAATTAAATTATTTGCAAAATAAAAAAAAGTATTCATAATGAAAACTAAAATAAATAAAACTAGAAGGGAAAATTATATTTTCCGTCTCAAGTCAACTTTAAAAAATGTCATTACATAAAAAAATTATTTGCTTCATTTCAAAAATGAATATTACTTTCAACTCAAAATAAATCACCAGATAATAATACTACTTTTTTTTTCAAAAAATTGCATTATTATGTGCTTTAACTAGAATAGAAAATTATATTTTCCGGCTCAAGTAACTAAAATTTGTGAAGTAGCGAAATCAAATTACTTTTTTTTGCGCAATTCTATGAAAACTGTGTTAGTATGTGCGTTAACTTGATATTGCCCTATTTAAAGAATTTTGTAAGTAAAAAACGGGTTGATAAAATTTTTGAATCCCTCATAAACCCGCATTGATCCGCTTCTAATGAAAAGAGTTTGAAAATGTTTTCTTTTAAATCGGGTGGGATTGGGGTGGATTTAGGATTAGCTCAAACCGTCCCATTTAACCCGAACCCGCGTAGTATTCATCTTTCTTAGAATAAATTTTAAATATTGATAATATTTGTAAATTATTATTTATTTATTTGTTTATAGTTTATTGTACTTTCTTATTTTTCTATGTCATATTATCAATCTCTGCATTTATAAGGAAATAAAGGGAAAAAATAGCATTGCATACTAGAAATATTAATAATTTTTTCTTCAACTTTTGTCCTATTTTAAACGTTAAATAATTGGTTAGGATATTAAATAGATGAATGGTTGTATTATAAAGTATAAAAAGTTGGGTACAAAGTAATTAGTGAATAGTTATTGTGAGTATGACTTATTAGACCATTGAATAAAAAAATATTAACATTTTTTCATTCTAATTTTTTTCAATTTAAAATGGGACACCTTTTATTAAAAAATAAAAAGGAAGTTTAAAATGGGACGAAGGGAGCATTTATTTATGTGTTAGTGAAATAATTTTTTCTAATGTTCAATTTAATTAAGTGCGATATAAAAAAAACATTATTATATAACAGTAACATTAAAGAAATATGTAAAAATCAAACGGGGATGTAGAAGTTGAATACGGCTCAAGAACAAAATAACTTCTCAAAAATCAAAATTGATGATACTTGAAAATTTCATTTCATGTAATTTGTTTGTTTGTTTGGAGAATCACTAGAGTCAAGAGTTTCGAATTGCAGTTGAAGAGAAAGATTTAGAGACTTATAACTAGATTGATTACGCTTTCCCTATCGTTGGCGAAACTAAGTGATATTGTGGGCAAATTACGCACATATAACGTTCAATACACAATAAATATGTTTTACATAAAAAAATATGCGTTCAATTCCATAGCATTGAAAAATGGATGTCATATGTGATTATTATTTAGTAGAACGAAAATTTACGTATAAAACGCGATTCGTACAAACTAACTATGCCTTAAATATATATTTATTTTAGTGACCTTCAATATGATATTTGTACTTATAATATAGTTTTAAAAAAAGTTTTTTACAATGTACACAAATATTTCTATATTTCCTGTTATATTTGTATGAATGTTCGTCATTATGTTTTAATAGCTGTCCGTGCATCGCACGAGAGTTACACTAGTAAAGTATAAACGAATTGAGTTTTTGATTTATTTTAGTTCAATTTTTTTCTTTTGAATATATAGTAACGCCCCCTGCATCGCACGGGAGTCAATCTAGTATTTAAAGAAACAGAGAATAGCTAATATTGAAGGAAATTGAAAATTTTGAAGTAGAGTGCAAAACATAAGAAAATTGATATGTATTCATAGATAAAATAAAAATATGTCCGTTGGTTATTTTTTGTAATTTTTACATTTTATTTACAATGGTTGGAAAATTTAAATGGAGTGAATGATATTATTGACACATGGCATAATATGGTTGGATATGAAAAATATTTCTATTGAAGATATACTCCCTCCGTCCCATCTCACTTAAGAAAACTTTTCATTTTAGGCGTCCCACTTCACTTAAGAATTTTCAAAATGAAAACCTTAAATCACTATTCTCTCCACTCATTCTCTCTCCTACACTATTTTAATACTCACAACACCATTATAATTTACTATTCCCTCCACTCATTCTTTCTCTTATTTTTAAATTACACTCATAATATTTATTTTTTCCTTAATTTTAGTACTATTTCAAAAAATTTTAAGTGAGGTGGGACGGAAGGAGTAAGTTGGAAAAGTGGTCTACATCTCTGTCAGCTAATCAAATTTCGACCAGTTGCTTGTTCATGGAGTGTACATCACGCACCATACCTCCCTTTCTTTTGAGCTTGCATTTCAAAGGAAAGTGGGAAATAGCCCACGTTTTCCACGCCAAATAGTCCTTCCCCAGCCAATTTTTTAGCCTGGTTATCGAAGCGTGAAATAAAGTCACCACTGTTGGCTATCATTTTTCCACGTCAGCCATGTCCAAGCAATTTGAGCACCACTGCTAATAATGCTCTCTCTAAGACCAAGTCCAATAAGAAAATTATCAAAAAATATTTAACTACCCTAATATTACGATACTTTATTTTCTCTCTTCATCCACTTAATCATTCAACTACACCCCCCACAATAAATTAGTTTAGTTTAAAATTCAACTCCTCCCAACTCATCATTCTATATCCCACCATTTTGAGTGTTTTTTTTTTGTGTCCAAATCAAATGAAACTTATATCAATTTATAGGGAAAAAAAATGATGAATTTTGATGAAAAAAAAATTAAAAAAAATTAATTTATTAGGTGATAATTCAGCTCAAATTGAAAAATGAGTGTTTTTTTTTTTTGTCCAAATCAAATGAAACTTATATCAATTTGTAGGGAAAAAAATGATGAATTTTGGTGAATTTTTTTTTTTTATTTTTAAATCATTTATTATGAGATAATTGAGCTTAAATAATTGGGTGAAAAAATAATAAAGTACAGACCAATCATATAAAGACACGTGGCATCTCACAGGGAAAAAGAAAAAAAAAACCAAACCTTCAGATAGTATACGCGCCTAAAGAGAGCGTGTATTTCACGCGCCGTTTTTTGCCCAATGGGGCGGCGACACGTGACAAAAACGGGACCCACTTTTTTTTTTTCAACCTGATTGAACCCTCTCAACCCCTCCCCTTCAACCACCCCCCCTTTCAACCCCTTATTGCCCTCATTCAACCAGCTTACCCCCATTCAACCCCCCTCTCAACCCATCTATTGTACATGGTCTAACACACTTTTGTTAATTCCAGTGCAACACTAACTTTATATATTTTCGGATAGCACAAAAGGAGTATATTTTATAACAAATATTGCAGTTATTTTATCAATATTTTTAAATAATGTATTTTACTTATTTATATATTGTTTGCACCTAGCACTTGCACTTGCGCTATAAATATTTACTCGTTTGAAAATGTGATATTTATTTTGCAATGAAAAAAAAAAAAAAACAAACACTTCTTTTAAAATAGAGGGAGTATTAATTATACCAAGAGTTAAAATATACGTATTTCTTTCAAATATGAAAGTATTGCAGTTGTAGTTTTATTCTCAATAATTAATAAAACGTATTATACTAAATTTTTGTTTGCAAAAATGTTACCGCCCATTTAAAAATAAATTTTTCTAATCATTAGAAAAGACGCGTCTCTCCCTATATTTTGTGAATACTCACAAACTTTTACTTACAAATTTGTTTTTAACTCCTTTCGCCCATAAATGAATATCAAATTTTAACATATAAAATTTGGATTTAAGTATTTTTAATAGAATAAGTACACAAAAGTTCTTTATGATCTCATCGTATTGCATCACGATTATAAACGTAAATAAAAAACTTGTTGTTTGATGATGAATGATTTAGTATATTCTTCATAAAGTAGATATTTTTCGTGACAAAATTTCTCAAAAGTTAAATATTTATTTTTGGAAGAACGGAGAATCAAATTTATCCTTCGTCATTTTTTATCTTTTGATCTGCAAGTGCTATATTTTGACTCATTTGTACCAATTTGTATTATTTTCTCGATTTCAAAATAAATGTTCGAAAATTGTTGAATTTGCTTATAAATATTTTGGAATCTAGAGAGTATTGGACTTCATAAAGGTTAATATGCCAGATAGGCTGAAGCCCTATATTTGGCCCATATTTTGCGTCCATGTATAACATGATTTATTCATGGGCTTGAGTCCAGCTGTTCTCTATTCGCAAGGATAATTGTTTTAAAATATTAAGAAATGAAATAATCATGAATTTGGTCTCAACAAAAATCAGTTTTTCATAAGGTATACTCCCTCTGTCCCTCCGTCCCAGTGTGAATTAATTTCCCTTTTTGGTTCGTCTCACGTGAATGTGGACTGTCAAAAATGACAAAGAATTTTTACTATTCTACCCACTCATTTTCTCTACTACTTTACTTTTACACTCACAACACCAATCAACTTATTATTCCTCCCATTCATTCTCTCTCCTATTTAATTTTTTATACTCACAAATAGGGTTGAAAATGGTTCGGTTTAGCTCGGTTTGGACAATTTTAGAAGTCAAACCGCTAGCATCGATTTGAAGAAATTTCAAACCGAGCTAAACCATTAAAAAATTCAGACCGAGCTAAACCAAACCGCTATGGTTCGATTTGATTTGATCTAAACCGCGATTTGATTTACGGTTCAGACCACAGTCCAAACCGCATTTCAAATAGTGTTGAACCGAGAAAGGGTACAGGTAATCCGCAAAAGATAATCACGAAACTATCAAGGTGGGAATGCACCAGAACAGAAGAAATAAGGCATTCCTAGAAATGAAACAATATAGACCAAAAAGCCAAATCGACCCCCAAACATAGGACGATGCATGGAGGTTGAAACATCCATACAAAAATCAAATATTATGATTTATTATCCAAGGAAGCAAAAGAAACAACAATAAACAAATCAAACAAAAATCAACATTAAAAACAAGAGTGGTTGGCAATCAAACAAAAATAAGAAAATGAAAAATCAAGACATAACATTAAAAGAGAAAAATCTTACATTTATCAACTTCCCAGTTGGTCTGAGACATGTTTCCCCAAACCTTCACAATTCATGTCCACCCAGAAAAGGAAAAGATCACAACTTCACTTCCAAGATCCCAAACCCACCTCAAATAAACCCTAAACGGGAAAAAGGGTCCCTAAATAATGTAATTGCAAGTGTGTGTGTTTATCATTGAAGGAAGTATAGATATAGATAGATACAGAGCCAAAAAGCTAGAATTTGAAAGAAAAAGAAAATACCCTTGTGCTGATTGAAGAAAGCCTCGTCGTCGATTGAATCGTCGATCGAAATTTCAGACTCGTCGTAGATTGATCGTTGAGAGAAACCAGAGACGACGAACGACGACAGAGAGAAACGGAGAAAACGGGAAGAGAGAGAAACGAATTGGGAATATGAAAGTTTAAAGAGAGAGAGGCGTTGAGTTTTAAGGTGATATCTAGGGTTTTTAAAAATCAAAGGTCGAGATTAACTAAGATTTTGAATGGATGGTCAAGATTACGGTTTCATGGCTCGGTTTCACGGTTTGGCTTAATGGTTCGGTTTCACAGTTTCAAATCACGGTTCGGTCTTAAACGGCTCTGCTCGGTTTGGCTCGGTTCGGTTTAGGAGTGTCAAACCCCAAGCTGAGCTGAACCACATGGTTTGTTAATTTCTCAAATCGAGCTAAATCACTTATGTCTAAAAACCGAACCAAATCGCACAGTTTGGCTCGGTTCGACTCCAAACCGCGGTTTGAGCCAAACCGCTTCCACCCCTACTCACAAACACCTCCTTCCACTATTTATTTCTCTTACTTTTCCTTAATTTGTGTGTCAAAAATTTTGGTCCAGACTCACCTGGGACGGAGGGAGTATGAAAAACGGATTTTTTTTTTTTTAATTAGGACAATGACTGCCGGTATGTGTTAAAATGTGACATTTTTTTTTTTTTTTTTTATGTAAAAACGAGTGTCAATAATAATGTTTTGTCAATGTTAGTTTTAAAGAATGCAATACTAGTGTTGAAGAGTACCCGTGTGTAGTGTAAAAGGAGTGTTAGTTGATGTTGTAAGAGTGTTGGGATTTGTTAATAAGTTCTGATTATTTACAAAATTTCATTATGCAATTTTAAAAGAAATTTTTGTTACTTATAATGTTACGATGCCTTTTAAAAGAATTTCTCCGATTTATAAAAATTTCACTCCTATTTTAGAAGCATATTTTTTCTAATGCTTTTTAAGCAAACAAACATATTTTATTAACAAAGATTTGGCTATTCGCAAATATTGGATGCTCAACCCAAACAGTAGGGCTTACAAACATTACAAACGTAAAAGAAGCCCAAGAAATACAATCGACAAAATCATTGGCCCGACGATCAACTATGCATACCGAGAAATGATTTTGAACATGAGACACAACTCGGTATGTTTGAAATATACTGTCTAATTTAATAAACATCTTTCATCAAAAAGCACTTCAAACATAAACCCAATACGTTGTTGTCTGTAGAAGAAGCAACCAAATCGACAGTCAATTTTTCATTCTCGATATGTGGTATATTGAGATTAGACAACACAAAAGTAATACACAAAACCCACAACAAAGAAGTGAAATCAAAATCCCTCAACAAAACAAATGAGGGAAAACAAAAGCCCCCAACTAAGGAGAAAAGTCAAGCACTCTCTCAAATGGAGAGAAAACCAAACAAAAACATAGAAACTATATTTATTAAAAAACTATAAAATTACAAATCAAATTTGAACGAGATCATCATACAGTTGTTTGTAATCACAAAAGTTACAAATAATTGTTTGAGATCAGTGAGCGTGAATCAAATTAAATAACAAAGAAGATATTGTAAAAGAATTTGATGAAGAAATGGACAATTGAAAAAAGGGTTTATTACAAAAAACTCAATAAAAAAGATGGCATTTACAAAAAAAAAAACATGTAAGATAGAATTTTACAAAAAACTACTTAATTAAATATGAATATTACTAAAAACCATTTTTCACACAAAACACACACCCACACTTCCTCTGTTCACACTCTCTCTCTCTACTCAACCGGTCAACCCATCTCCGGCGACCACCTTCCGCACCTCCGGCGACCACCTCCGGCGAGTCCATTGATTCCGGCCAAGCTATCAGAATTTCAGGCCGAATTTCACCAAATTTCGCCCAAGCTATCAGAAATTTCGGCGAATTTCACTAAAATTCGAAACAAATTACAAAATCTGAACAGAAATTGAGAATGGGAGAGAATTCCGAATCCGAAGAGTCCTAGAACGATCCTGAGAAATCAACACGACCCCTTTTGATTTCTCTGCCCCCCAACACCCCCCTCAAAAAAAATAAATCACAAAGTTTCAATTGCATTAAATGTGAGCTTATTTGAATTCGATAGTAAATTTGATTTACAATTATTTATCATTTGAAAATTACATTAAGTTGTGTGGAGGTTATTTTAAAACTCTCTAGAATTCATCTATAATGTCCTCAGTCACTTGGTGTGCATAAGTTTCAAGGTCTATTGGTGCCTGCTTTCAATTGCATTAAATGTGAGTTTATTTGAATTCGATAGTAAATTTGATTTTTTTATTATTCATTTTGAGATGGAGGATTTGAATTTTGTTTTATTAATCATTTTGGGATCGAGGAAGTAGTAAATTGGTCAAGGCAGAAAGCCCTATCTTTATTGTTTTCTACTTACAGGGCATGGAGCTTAATACTTATAAGGCTGTAAAGGGTAAAATAAAAAGTGAATACCCACAAAGTTTAACTGGGCATGTTGAAGCCTGGAGCCCTTGTTGATTGGTTCCTTTGTGCTTTTTATTTGAAACTTTACAGATGTAGTAGTTATAATGAAAAGCAGCAATGTTATGAATTGATTATGTTGTGAACTTCTTATAGTGCCTTTGGGACTACAGCCCGTAAAAATATTATACTTAGTTTATCATGTTTATCAGTTGTTTATCAGTTATTTATCATGTTTATCATTTATTTATCAGTTGTTTATCATATTTATCAGTTGTTTATCATGTTTATCAGTTGTTTATCAGTTGTTTATCATGTTTATCATTTGTTTATCATTTGTTTATCATGTTTTTCATTTGTTTATCATTTGTTTATCAGTTGTTTATCAGTTGTTTATCATGTTTATCAGTTGTTTATCATGTTTATCAGTTGTTTATCAGTTGTTTATCATGTTTATCAGTTGTTTATCAGTTGTTTATCATGTTTATCAGTTGTTTATCGATTGTTTATCAGTTGTTTATCAGTTATTTATCAGTTGTTTATCAGTTGTTTATCAATTGTTTATCAGATTGAAGGTTAGTAGATCTAAATTTCTCTCGTTAGGGATTTTAATTTGATTCAGTTTGGTCATTGGAATGTGAGAATTGGATGGAATTGGAGAGTCAATTCGTAATGCATGCACCTTGAATCAGTAAAATTTAAGTTGTTAGTGCTGAAGATTAAGCATTTCGAATTAAAGCTTTGTTGAAGTAGTTTGTGATCATGCAGAATATTCCTCGAACTGGAAAACGATTGTTTTACATTTTATGTTTATTTATGTTCTTTTTTTTTTTTTTAAAGAAAATAGTGCTTTCAATTTACAAAAGTAGTTTTTTGTAATTTTTATAGAAGTTTTTTGTAATTTCCATCTTGTGTGTATTTTTTTTGCAATTTCCATCTTTTAAAATGAGTTTTTTGTAAATACCTCTTGAAAAAATCAAGATCACATAGAAATTGAAATTACTTTGTGTGTGTTTTTTTGGCCGTTGGACTTGGCGATGGTTTTACTTAGGTGGCATTTGATTTTTTTAAGTGTTAAGTGTTGAAATCTAATCTCACGTCTTATTTGGCTGAATTGATAAAAGGTAGCGTTTGAAGACTGATTTCTGAATTACTCAAACTGTTTGAATATTCATCTGAATTCACATCTAAAATTAATGTTACGACATTTAATGAAGTAAATAGATGAGATGAATGATTATTAATCTAGTGTTTGGGTTGGATATTTTTGAAATACGAATTTATGGAATATATATATATAAAAAAAATTCAATTAAAAGACAAATAAGTGATAGTTTTACATCTGAAAATTAAGTAGAAAATAAGAGGCATTCAGATCTGAATGGAAAAAAAAAACAAACAATCTGAATTGCATTATGTCTGATACAGCCACCCATTTAAATTTAAAAAAGAACTGAAAATGAAAAACAAATGAGGCGTTACCATTTTTTAATGATTTAATCATCATTGCATGACATATTGGCGCTTAAAAATTTAAATTCACGAGTCGGCCCAATTCTCAAAAGGCTTTAAGAAATCATTTTCAAGGCCCATATCCGGCGAGCTTTCAGAAACCCTAGACCATACTCACAACCCTGAAGCTCCCTTTAAAATTAAGTTATTGCAGACGTCTGTCACCAATCTACAGAGAGAGGCAGTCATTTCTCATTCTCGCTCTCATCAATCCATCGCGTTTGAGGTAACTTCGTTCGATTTTGCTTTTTATCTCATGTTTATGAACTGATTTGTATCACTTATTCGTTAATTAGATTGGTCTCAGTTTAGTTTGCATCGAATTTTCTGTGTTAGATTTATTGCGTTTGTATTTCGACGATTGATTTTCTGACTGTTACATGTTTATGAACTGATTTGTTTCACAGATTAATTAAAATTTCATCTGTTAGATTTATTGCATTTGGATTTCGACTATTGATTTCCTGACTGTTACGTGTTTATGAACTGATTTGTTTCACAGATTAATTAAAATTTCCTGTGTTAGATTTACTGCATTTGGATTTCGAGGATTGATTTCCTGATTGTTGTATGTTTATGAACCGATTTGTTCCACAGATTATCTAATTAGATTGGTCTCTGTTTGTTTATCTTGCCTCGGATTATCTGTGTTAGAATTATTGCATTCGGATTTCGACGATTGATTTCCTGAATGTTTTATGTTTATGAACTGATTTGTATCACATTTATTAGATTGATCTGAGTTTAGACTGTTGTTTTGATGTTGTTTTAGACTCAGCGGCTGATTTTATTAGCTTGCATTGGATTTTGTGTTTAATTTGTGAATTATGAATTTGATAATGATTTTTGTAATATTCATGGGCACCTTAACATGATATTATTAGTTTGCATTGGATTGGATTGGATTTTCTGTGTTAATTTCATGGCACCCTTAACATGATATTTGCAGAATCTGCCTGGTGAATCATGTAGATAATCACAGATCTCATGAATATTCCCTTTCCTGATGATTTGTTTTGTTTTTCTCAACACAAAAATAGTTAATTTATTTATTTTATCCATTTTAATTTTTATACGAATTAATTATTTTAATTTTGCCAACAGAATGCTCTTGATCTTGTTTGATGTTGCACCTTTGCTTATGATGATTGAAATTGTCTTCCCAATACAATTGATTAATCAAGGTTGGAGTCTCAAAGGGCTTTTTGCTAAATACCTTTGTTTTTTGGTATTTGGGAAGAAACACTAAATACGCCTGAGAATTGGCACAAATTTTGTGCCATAGGCCTTTGGTATGGGAACATTTCTTTTCATCCGTCTTTAGAGGTGTCTCATTCAACTGGTCAAGTTGTGTCTTTTGGCTTTTCTTTATATGTATATTTTTGTTTATTTTCTAATGTTTATTTTAAATTATACTGCCTCTTTCCCAATAAAATAGTTCCATTTGACAAGCAATTTTTTTTTAATTTTTTTTTAAGAATTTTGATCTACTTGCTTTTACCTTTCTTGAGTTTGCTGTAATATTAAAGCCTATCTAAAGAAATGAGTCCCAAGTTTTCTTTTTCCTCATCAAGCTAATCAATCAGTGTACTTTTCTTGCATTCCAATTTCTGTTTTCCAAATAGTTTCCCTTCGAGATTGTTGCTCCATTGAATCTTAACATAAATAATTAATCATCATCTTAACTTTTTATTCATCTTATCCTCATTTCAAATTGGGCCCTTCATCATCATTCAATCCAATATTGCTACTGTTTGATTTCTATATCACGACCTGGGTCTTGAAAATACTTTTGAAACTACTGGTTTATATCTTATTTTTCTAGAAAATTGCTCTCTCGTGCTATAAATACAAGCATACAGTATTTATGAGTATTCATTATATTTTTCACAGACCATCTATATCCATAGCCTTTCGCGATTTAATTCCTAAGTTATAGTCTCTCTACTCTCATTGATTGATCTAAAATTTAATCTTCTTCAACAATTTGATCCTGATAAGGTATGTACAATTTGTGTGCAGATAAAGTTTTACTTGAAATTATGTTTTTTAGTTCATCTATATCTAAATCCTTGTGCTGTAATTCTTGAGCAACTCCCCTAAATTTCTTTTACCTTCTTTTGTATATCTGAAAACAGATTTACCCCACGTGTTTGATCCTAACAGGGACCGTCTTTTTAATGTTTGTATGTGTGTGTATATGTGCACTGCCCATAGATTAATTTTTCTTTGTAGACCATTAGTGTTAGCTTATTTCCTGAATGTTATGTTTTCTACTACTGAGTATTCTTACTAGTGAGATACATGTAAAATTGTAGCCTGATATTTGCATATATACCACATAATTCTATAACAGGTTTGATGAGAATAGCACTTTCCGGTAACATCATTTTTCCCCACAATAACGAATAGTATGAAATTAAATAGTTGAAGGTTATAGTTGCAAAGGAATATAGAAATTAATCTTATGAGTTATGCAGAGACACTAGTAGCAAGGGAGAATGTCTCATCGCAAGTTTGAGCACCCAAGACATGGCTCATTAGGATTTCTTCCGAGGAAAAGAGCTGCCCGCCACAGAGGAAAAGGTTTTAGATCTTGTCTTAATTTCTTATTGTTTTATGTTACCATTTTCTAATCATGTTAGTTGGCCTAGTTGATCATGTTAATCTATTATGGTTCTATTTAAATTCTATCAGGTATTAAACTAATAATACTTAACTTTGTACTCGTGAACTGAATTTTTTACTCTTATATTGTATGTAGTAGTTCTTTGTTGGTTGAATACAAATTTGACTTATCTTTATTTTTAGGTGTTAGCTTTACTGTGGGTACTTAGACATTCTTATTTTAAAAGACAATTGTTAAACTTCATTTTTTTAGCTTATACATCTTTGAAGTTTGGCTATATTCGGGTTTCTCATCAAATGCATTCTATTGATTCATTCTTATCATTGAGCTTGTCACAAGTAGTGAGTAATTTTATAGTAGATGGTTGAAAAATGGTATAGCTCTCCTCGCAGTCGGTTATTATGTTGCAATTTGTTTCTTGTTTATGTTTATTTTTTGGTGGTTCTTTTATCAGTTTGACACATATATGTCTAGGTTGTTGAGTGATAGTTAGAAAGTGGTATCATGTTCTAGCGTAGTTAGAGATGTTCTAACACCTATACATATATTGGCAATGCCTTGTTTCTGTGCAGATTTTCTGACAGTCTTTCCTACGTATAGCTACCAGCCTATGAAGTTTCTATTTTTCCACTTTCATGTGTGCCTTGCTCTTATGTTAGTACTCTGTTAATTGTGCTTAAACACATTTTGTTGTGTCTGCAGTGAAGGCCTTCCCCAAAGATGACCCTGCCAAATCTTGCAGCCTTACCGCATTCTTGGGATATAAAGCTGGGATGACACACATTGTTAGAGAAGTTGAAAAGCCAGGGTCTAGTGAGTTCACGTATTCTGTGTATTTCAATTTTTCTTTAAGCACACTGCCGCATATTCTAGCTCCATGGATGAGAAGAAGGGAAAAGAAGGAACAATAAAGTAGCCTTCCATTGAAATAGTTAATGCCCACTTTACTTCAATTTCTATAAATCATTGATTGGCATACAATCTTCATGACACAAGGAATTATCTAGGAAGCAAGGCCTCTCGATACTTTCTTGCTAATGATATTCAATAAATGTGCTTTTTTTTGTGTGTGAAAATGAATTGTAATTCTTGTAATCTTTCAATTTTTAACTTTGGTATTATTTGGATTCCCTTTATTTAGAGCTCCACAAGAAAGAGACATGTGAGGCAGTAACAATAATCGAGACACCACCCATGGTTGTAGTTGGGGTTGTTGGGTATATTAAAACACCCCGTGGTCTCCGCTCTCTCAATACGATTTGGGCCCAGCATCTTAGTGAGGATGTGAAGAGAAGATTCTACAAGAACTGGTGCAAGTCCAAGAAGAAAGCATTCGCCAAGCATTCGTTGAAGTATGAATCTGATGCAGGAAAAAAGGATATTCAGGCACAGTTGGAAAAAATGAAGAAGTACTGTACTGTCATTCGTGTATTGGCCCATACCCAGGTATTGTATTTCATTCCAAGGCCTCCTAGATCTTAGTGTATCATTGTTATTGGCTTATTGCTTGAGGTTCATTATTCAAGTTGAGTGTGCCATTGCTCAAATTTCGACAATATGAATGTTTTATGTTTTGATTCACAGATTCGAAAGATGAAAGGTCTTAAACAGAAGAAGGCTCACCTTATGGAGATTCAAGTGAACGGTGGGGATGCGGCAGAGAAAGTTGATTTTGCTTACAGCTTCTTTGAGAAGCAGATTCCTATTGATGCTGTCTTCCGGAAAGATGAAATGATTGACATCATAGGGGTAACCAAGGGTAAGGGTTATGAAGGTGTCGTCACTCGTTGGGGTGTCACACGTCTCCCTCGCAAGACCCATCGTGGGCTTCGCAAGGTTGCTTGTATTGGCGCCTGGCATCCAGCTAGGGTTTCATATACAGTTGCAAGGGCTGGTCAAAATGGTTATCATCATAGAACAGAGATGAACAAGAAAATTTACAAGCTTGGTAAGGCAGGCCAGGAGTCCCACTCTGCCATTACTGATTACGACAGGTTTGGCTCCCTTTTTATTATCGTTTGTTTCAGATTTTTGCTCATATAAGCCTGGTAGCCATAAAGTGCATTATTGGCTCGTTGGAGGATACAAAGTTTTTTACTCCCTCCGTCCCTAATTGAATATCCAAATATTATTTTAAGGGACTCTTAAAATGTGTGTTTTTTCTACATTTTAATTACATTTCCAAATATTTTTCTTATCCACCTTCTAAGCATTTAGTTTTACGATAATTAAATGAATAGCGAAAAAATTCGGTAAAAAAGCATTTAGGGACATTCTTTTATTGCAAAAAAGAAAATTCATTTTGGGATAAAATTTCTTGAATTTGGACATTCATTTAGAGAGAGGGAGTAGTTTTTTTTTTTTCCAAATGGGGGAGGGGGGTTTCAATCAGCATATTTCTTGATGAAAGATTTGCATAGTTGCGATAATTAACATTGACCTTTTCCTGTTCTATGCAGGACGGAGAAGGATGTTACTCCAATGGGAGGTTTCCCACATTATGGTATTGTGAAAGATGATTACCTGATGATCAAGGGATGCTGTGTGGGACCAAAGAAGCGTGTTGTCACCTTGAGGCAGTCCTTGTTGAATCAGACCTCTAGACTTGCTCTGGAGGACATTAAACTCAAGTTCATTGACACATCTTCCAAGTTTGGCCATGGTCGCTTCCAGACTACCGAGGAGAAAGCAAAGTTTTATGGGCGACTCAAAGCTTGAGAGTTGAAGGATCTCGAAGAATTATGCATAATTTTGCAAAAGTTCCTTACCAGTTTTGATCTGCCGTCTATTAGGACTATGGTGAATGGACCATATTTATTCCTAATAGCAATGTTCACTTGTTTATCTGACATTAATTTGTCTGAGTTTTGGGTGGATTTTTTGGAACAGCTTCCTATATTCGGCATTTACTTCGATATATTTGTCGTACCAATCATATATATTGGCCCTAATCCCTGCCTCACGCTGGTTTTGCTCATTTATCTCTCTTTGCAGCCTATAGACCATTATGCTCTCCTCACCTAATTGTGTACTTATCCTGGTCCACTCCCAGTGAGCGACTCTAGCACTGGTCTCCATGTCTTTGGCCTTCTGGGTTTCCTTTTGTAGCTTGTCAGTGAGTCCTTTCATCTCTATCTCATGTGCTTTGTCTTCCTCTTTCCTCAAGTCCATCAGAATTTCACAATCTTCTTTTAAAAACTTTACTGCTTGAACCTCTTCCTTCAGCTTATCTTCAAGTGATTTAGCCCTATCTTCTACCTTCAATAATTGTGCGGTAGTCATATGCCATTTCTCTTCCGCCCTATTTGCTTTCTTCTTAAGATCTTCTATCTCCTTCACAAGTGATTTGATCCTTGATTCTTGAGCCAGCAATGTTTCTGTCTTATGTGTAGGAAATGGCTAGGAGACCCATGAAATCGGTGAGGATTAGAGCCATTAAGACAGAAACATTACTGGCTCAAGAATCAAGGATCAAATCACTTGTGAAGGAGATAAAAGATCTTAAGAAGAAAGCAAATAGGGCAGAAGAGAAATGGCATATGACTACCGCACAATTATTGAAGGTAGAAGGTAGAGCTAAATCACTTGAAGATAAGCTGAAGGAAGAGGTTCAATCAGTAAAGTTTTTAGAAGAAGATTGTGAAATTTACTGACTTGGAGAAAGAGTGGGAAGACAAATCACATGAGATAGAGATGAAAGAACTCACTGACAAGCTAAAGAAGAAAACCCAGAGGGCCAAAGACATGGAGGCCAGTGCTAGAGTTGCGCACAGGGAATGGACAAGGATTAGTACACAATTAGGTGAGGAGAGCATGATGGTCTATAGGCTGCAAAGAGAGATAAATGAGCAAAACCAGCGTGAGGCAGAGATTAGGGCCAATATGTATGATTGGTATGACAAATATATCGAAGTAAATGCCGAATATAGGAAGCTGATTGTGGAATTCGTGAAAGCGACGAAAACAAATTGGAAGACAGCTACTCCACCCAACTGAAGAATAGGAATTCATTATTTAGTTAATTGTTTTATTTTTAGGAAGCAAATACTTTGTTTAGTATGTTAGTTTGTTTCTTTTGTGGTTGATGAACCATTAGTAGCATTTTGAACCAATAGTTTTAGTACCACTTCGAAGGAAGAAATAAAGTTGCTTATTTATTCAATAATCCTTAAGTGTGGAAATGTGTGAATGACTATGTTATTATAACACCTACAGAAATTTAAAAGGGTCAAGTAAAAATGATTCAAAGAAAAAGTAAAAGACTAGTCAAATGATGGGCTAGTGAGAAAGTTATAACCGTTTGATGAAACGGAAAAATTCTTAAAGATTAAACATCTAATCTGTGAAGACAGAAATATGAAAACCAATTCAGTCTGTTGAGACGATACCTTAAAACATTAACTAGCTAGACGACTACGGGTACATATGTAGCGAGCTAGATAAACTAGTCATGATAGTTCTTACTACTTACTGTTGAGTGAGTGATCTATTATACGATAAATCGTAGTGATATTAAAAGTATTATGCAGATGTCGTAAAATGGAAATCGTAGGGGAAACCGTAACGCTGGGAACGGAAACGGCCAAGGGCAAGACCCCATGGCGGCAGTGTTACAAACTTTGAATCAAACATTGGCAGGAATTGGCCAAGTGGTAACTGGTTTAGCTCAAGAGAGACCGGCAGCTCAAGTGCCACTACGAGATCCCACTGAGTTATTTCAAAGGAGGAACCCGTAGTCCTTTTTCTCGGGAGTGCGAAAGAGAATCCGCAAGAGTGGATTAAGAGTATGGAGACTATATTTGGGACCTTGACATGTACACCAGAACAAAAGGTGATGTTCGCTACGTTCATGCTAAAAGGAAAAGCTAGATCGTGGTGGGAAGCTGAGAAGCGCCGGCGGCGCTCAGGGGAATTACTAATATACTTGGGAAGCATTCAAGACAACATTTAATGACAAGTACTATCCCGATGAGTGTTAGAAACGCCAAAGTAGCAAGATTCATGATGCCGAGTCAAGGAAGCATGGCAAAGAGATGTAGGCGCAAACGGGCCGATTCGAGCCTGCATAGGAAGTTCGAGTCGAGTCAACAATGAATAAAAAATGAGTCGAGTTTTAACGGGTCGAGTCGAGTTGCAATCATACATGCCGAGTTCGACTCGGGTAGACTCGAGTAGGGTTCGACGGGTACCCGGGTTCGGCTCGAGTTTGCCTTACCGAGTTGAATAAGCCCGGGTCGAGTCGGGTTCCCGCGGTCGAGCCTGGTAATACGGGCAATCAGCTACAGCGGCCGCCCTTCCTCCACCTGGGCCAGGAGCCGGTCGCCCAAACAGGCCAAACTCCAAATTTCAAAAATCAAAACTAACTGCCAAGGGATTAATGTTAAGATTTACATTCCATTCTTCTTCCATCAAATAACAAAAGCCAAAGGCAAAAACAGAACAGTTTTTAATGTTATGTTTTATAATCCAAACTCCAAAAAAGGATTAAGGGAATAACATTAATAGAGTAATAACAAAAGTTACAAAACTTTTGTAACAAAAAAACCAAAATCTTTCTCCTTCCAGCTCCTCCTTCTTTACTTGTTTAAGACTACAAAAAAAAATTATAAAACAAACATAAAATAAAAAATTAGGCTAAAGTATCTAAAATTGGGTATTTATCCAATTTTCAACTAAAAATTTACACCAAACCAAACTCAAACAGGACTTGGAAAAGACAAATAAGCTAAAATACCTCAAAAGAGATGAGATTGATCATACCAATCCCAAATACACATCATTAGTTATGGATCGAGCCACTTGCTGAAAAAAAGAAAAAGAAAAAAAAAAGTGATATATTACACATATGAAAATTACAATTAACATACAAATATAATTTAAAAATTCTAACATACCTTCCTTATCAGGAATGTTCAAGTCAATCTCCACTTCCTTTAATGTATGCTTATCCTTCTATTTAAGTTAACATAAGTAGAAAAAAGAAATTAAAGTAAATAAGTAATAAAATGTATTATACTAATGATAATATGTATTTATAGGTCTAAAATCTAAATAATCAATATGTACCTGTGACATCTTCTTAAGTCCATAGAGTTCACGCGCCCAATCAGCTCCACACAACAACATTTCCACTGTTTTAGGTTTCAAGCATGCCCTATGTGGCTCAATGACTCTACCACCAAAGACTAAAAGTTGATTCGTACGCAGCGGTTGTGATTGGAATAGCTAACACATCAGCAGCCATCATCGACAACACCAGATACTTTCCTCGATTTGCTTTCCACCATTCTAATGCATCAAATTGACCTCCGACAACAGGAAGAACATTTTCATCCAAATATGAATCTAATTCTGATTTTGCAGACTTAACAATCGTATCGCTTGGCTCAAAACTCGACCATATTTGGAAATTCCCCAAGAACAGCATACCCGATAAACTTGTTTGTCTACTCCTCGAACTACTATTGCTTGATGATGACTCCATATTAGATAAACCTTTTCCATTGTTTTCATTTTCATTGATTCCGACTTGCTCATCAACGTATTCTTGAAACAAATCCCTTAACGCTTCTTTAACAATATCCGTATTTTTCTTCCCCTCTTCTCCGTAGATAATTGGAAAACAAAAGTCTAAAAGAATCAACTTGAACCTTTGGTCTAACACCGAACCTATTGACATAACCAAATTACATTGTGACCAATATTTGTCAAACTTCTCCTTCATTGGGATAGCCATATCCCTAATATACAATTTTCTCGTCCACACATTTCAAATCTAGCAATTCTTTCACTCTATAAACCTCGGATAGAAATAAATTTGTCAGCTGGGTATTGAGAACCCGATACGACATGTGTGACATCATTAAAGACCTCCAAAACTCACATACATTGCTAACCTTTTCCCAATCTTCATTAGTTGGAACATACTCAAACCCCTTATCCCAATTACCAAAACGACTAAACACTTCCTTAAAAATACAAGCAACTTTTAACATATTGTAAGTTGAATTCCAACGTGTTGGGACATCAAGAACAAGTTTTTGAACAGAATTCTAAATTGAGTAGCAAATAGACCAAATTGATTCCGTCGACCCTCCGAACCAAAGAACATATTTAACCCCATCTCTTATAGTATCAATAATAGACTCAATTGGCTTAAGTCCATCTTGCACCAAGAGATTGCGGATATGTGCACAACATCGCACATGTAAAAGTCTCCCGTCAATAGGTAAATGTTTTCTAATCATCATGTAATTTTCCCTTAGAGTTCTTAGTGCTACATCATTTGCTTTAGCATTGTCCACTGTGATTGTTCCAATTTTTTTCTCAATTCCCCATTCTACAAATGCAAGAGAAAGTGCTCCGCAATGACAAGCCCACTATGAGGAGGAGGAACATTAAAGAAGTTAAGGACTCGCATATTTAACTTCCAATTCCTATCTATCCAATGTCCAGCTACAACCATATACCCAAGTTTTTGATTTGAAGATGTCCACATATCTGTTGTAATGTTTACTTTGCCCACACCCTTTAAAATCTCTTTCAATTTTGCTTTTTCCAATTCATAACACCTAAAGCAATCTGACTTTGCAGATGTCCGACTTATCTTCTTCCAAAAAGGAGTCGCAGTCCTCATTATTTCATTAAACATAAATGACTCGACATGCATGAAAGGTAACTCATTAATTAGAATGTAGTGTGCTATTTTTTCTCTCATCTTTGAGTGGTCATATTGAAAAGAAGTGAGTTGTTCACTTACTTCTTCACCCTCTCGGCCAGAATTGTCAATACTTGACATAAAAGCTAATTGTTTCTGCAACTGCTTCCCATTCTTTAATTTGCAAGACTTCAAATGTCTATTCAATGCAGATGTTGAAGATGTCTTCCCCCTTGAATACACACCTGAAATAATACAAAAAAAAAGAGTTACAGATCAAGCCTAAGATAAAAAGAGTTATTCCAAAAAAAATAGAGTGACATTTGTCTTTTTTTCTTTTAGTTTTGGTAAGCAGCAACTTTTGTCCTCCCTACTTCTCATTATTCATTTTATGTTTCACCCTACCACTGATTATTTTGTTCTTATTCCCTCTCTTTTCTGGACCATCTGCTACTTCAGGAGCACTTCTGAGATTGAGGAATTGCTATTTATATTCTATATTTTCCTTTCTTGTGTATCCAACATCATCTTCACTCAATTGCCTCCTTACTTGCTCCTATGTAACTTTTCTTAGAACAATCTAATATGCTACACAGGTAATAAAAAGCAAAAGGAAAGTAGATTCATGTGTATAATAATAAATAAAAAAGAGTATACGGTTCTAGAGAACAGGGGAATTTATTGGACTTGATGACAAACTCAGGCTACATTAGCTTGTCATCAGAACAACAAGAGACTGGATATCACGTTTAACTGTTGTCAGCACATATAAATGGTTGCCATATGATATCTATGCTCATGACTGTTTGCATATTGCCTATTGTGTTTATTTTGGATAGAGTGTCGACTTGTTCTGCTTTAATACTCCAGGCAACAGTTTGAATTTATAGGTTCTGCATATTATTACAAGTTCTATTCGTGCTCATTGTATTCCTTAAAGTGATCTATGTGATATATCAACAAAGTCGTGAACAACTTCAGCTAGCGAATGTGATGATCAACAGATGCTCACCTGAACAAAGCTTGCATTTAGCTTGCTTATTCCCGGTCTTAGGATCATCTGGATACAAATCCATATACTTCCACACATCACTTGTCTTCTCTTTTTCTTTTTTCTTAAAACCTTGTGCATCTTCCGTACTCGGGTCATTAGCTTTCCTTTTACGGATTTTGTCAACTTCAATAGCCTCATCGTCCCCATTATCGTCAAAATCATCACCCAAATCTTCCTCTCCCAATTCCGGCAATACATTGTCGGTATAAATGGTGTCTCTACAAGCCCTAGTAGACGATTGGTGGAATGACATGATCAATCTGCAAAGTAAACAAAATCAAAATCAAAATTTTGAATGGAGACAAGAAAATCCAACAAACAAACTATCCATTTGTCAACTTCAACTGAACTATACAATACAAGCAAATTGTTTTGAGGCATATTATGTGATTTGCAGAAGAAAACTTAGAAAAGTGATACAATTTACATATAAGAACAGATTAACATATACTGACAGCATGAAGGGAACATTATCAAGGATTCAAGGCATTCCATAGACAGTATTACACGCTCACTGCACCGATAGAAATAATACTAAAACCAGAGATTTTGATTTGAAGATTGTAGTGCCCCAACATTAACATCTATTACTAGTTTACCACAGTACTAGTTCGAAAATGTGGTAATATGGATTTGATTTTTGGGGGAGGGAAACAGAAAGGCGAAAAAACGATTAGGGTTTGCCGTTTGCGTGAGAGACTTACCAGTTACCAACAACGACGAAGCAATTGAGCAGTGATCGACGGCGATGAAGAGGTGAACGGCGGCGTCGGCGACGAAGCAAGTGCGGCGGCGACTCGTAGCTCGTATGGTTTAGGTTAGAACTCGGAATTTGATTTTGATTTTTGGGGGGGGAGGGAAACAGAAAGGCTGAAGCCTGAATGAAAAAAACTAAAAAAGGATTGATATTTTCATATTTTGAATTTTGATTTTATTATTTGATTTATTTCATCCGGATCCGGGTTTTTGGTTACCCGGCGAACGTCTCTTACGGGTACCCGGGTATACCCGACCCGACTCGACCCAGAAACCGGCCCTAATATGTGAGACGAATTCGACCCGAGTTTTGCAAGGAACCGAGTCGATCCGGGTATAATTCGAGTCGAGTCGGGTTGACCCGGCGGGTACCCGCCCGAATTTACAGCCTTAACAGTAGACGAGTACTGTGAAAAGTTCACAGTCTTAATGGAATTTGCCCCAACATTTTTCGATAATGAAGAGAAAAGGCCGTAGTAAAATTTGAGTGAGCGGGATTAAGCGATCAGAATCAAGTACGATCACTCCATTGATGCTGAAAACTTATGCTGATGTACTAGAAAGGGCTAAGGTGGTTGAAAGAGAGACTAACAACTACCGCAGTAAGAAAGAAGAAAAAGACAAAGCTGCGAGCAAAGGAGCTAGTGGACAGAAGGGTTCCACGGGAAATTGGAACAAGGAGGGGTAGAACAACAAGAGGAAGGCTGTTGACGATGGTCGTGATAAGAGCAACCATGAAGCAAAACATCCAACCAATAATTCTGAAAACCGAAAGGAAGGCAATAAGAATGAGGCCCAAGGGCAAGGGGCAACTGATAAGTGCACCATATGTGATAGAACCCACAAGGCTGAGAACTGCTGGTACAAGGGCAAGAAATGTTATATATGTGGTAAGGAGGGACATACTAAGTGGAGGTGTCCCGAGGCAAAGAAAGATGAGCCTGCTCAGGAGCAAAGAATACCAACGGAGGTGGGAATTGAGGCGGTCGTGGACGAGTATTCACCATGACATGCCCAAGGCGGCAAGTACTACAAATGATTTGGTGGCAGGTGTACACTCCAACTCTCTTTCGTAACGTCTACGCCTCGATTGATACGGCGCCACGCATTCCCGTGATAAGTAGTTCCAGTAGCAAAGAAACCGAATTTGAAACCCGAATCGCTAGAGACACCTTTAGTGATAGATACTCCCACTAATGAAGCGATACCTATCACAACCTCGCTATAGACATTGTAATTTTAAGATAGAGGCACCGAACTACCGTGGGTAGAATTCATTGAGCTAGAATTGAACGAATTTGATATTATATCGGTGGTACGGATTTGGTTAGCCAACACCAACCACGCTAATGCTGGATTGCCATAATAAGGAAGTTACCTTCCAAGGACAAGATGGGAAGGAATATAGGTTCGTAGGGGCGAAACCTAGAAGACCGATAAGTATGATCACGGTAATGAAGGCTCGAAAACTACTAAGGAAAGGATGTGAAGGATTTTTGGCCTATATCGGTGAGACCGATACCAAGGAAGTAAATATAGAATCGTTGGAAGTAATAAGGGAATTCAAGGACGTGTTTCCTGAAGACTTGCCAGGGATACCACCGTAAAGAGAAGTCGACTTCTCGATAGAATTGGTACCGGAGACGACACCAATATCGAGAGCACCGTATAGAATGGCTCCTACGGAATTGAAGGAATTGAAGGAGCAACCGCAAGAATTGCTAGACAAAGGTCCGATCCGACCGAGCGTTTCACCTTGGGGTGCACCTGTTATTTGTGAAGAAGAAGGATGGGTCGATGAGGCTGTGCATTGATTACCGCGAGTTGAATAAAGTGACAATAAGGAATCAATATCCGTTGCCTAGGATCGATGACTTGTTTGATCAACTAAAAGGAGCGTGTTACTTCTCAAAAATAGACCTTCGTTCTGGGTATCATCGGCCTGAGGGTAAGCGAAGATGTTGCTAAGACCGCCTTTAGAACAAGGTACGGGCATTATGAGTTCGTTGTGATGCCATTCGGACTAACCAATGCACCAAATGTATTTATGGAATTGATGAATGTAGTATTTCAAAAGTATCTAGATAAGTGCGTTATTGTATTCATTGACGACATACTAGTATATTCGAGATCGTAGGAGGAACATGCAGTAACACTTAAGATTGGTACTGAAATTTTGAGGAAACAAAATTGTATGCTAAATTTAAAAAGTGCGAATTTTGGTTGGAGAAAGTAGCGTTCTTAGGACACGTGGTGTCTAGGGATGGAATCGCGGTGGATCCTACGAAGGTAGAAGCGAAAATTTTGAAATTTCTTTTAGTATTATTTTTAATTAGAAAAATTAAATAAAATAATACTCCTTATTTAGTTGGACTTGGATTTAATTGAGTGGACCAAATCAATTATTAATCAAGTGGGCTAAGTTATGGGCTAGTGAGGTTAGAGGGCCCAAGGAGGTTAAAGCCTAGCTATAAATAATAAACCTCCTCATTTTTTTATAACCCTTCATTAATCAAAGAAAAAGAAAAAAATTAAAACCCTAGGAGAGGGGGGGCGGCGGCCGAGCACTTGGAGGGGGGTGACAGCCGGATTTTGGTCTTCTTTGGCCAATATTTCTTCATCATAATCAAGGTAAGATGATACCCTAAACCCTAGTTTTTATTTCATTCAATTCGGAATTAAATTGAATTAGATATGAATTTTTGAAATTCTAAAACTATTTTAATTCTAGGTTTGGTCATTCTTAGATTTTTAATGGTTTAATCTTAGAGTTAATGAATACTTTGTTTAGTATGTTAGTTTGTTTCTTTTGTGGTTGATGAACCATTAGTTAGCAGTTTGAACCAATAGTTTTAGTACCACTTCGAAGGAAGAAATAAAGTTGCTTAGTTATTCAATAATCCTTAAGTGTGGAAATGTGTGAATGACTATGTTATTATAATACCTACAGAAAGTTAAAAGGGTCAAGTAAAAATGATCCAAAGAAAAAGTAAAAGACTAGTCAAATGATGGGCTAGTGAGAAAGTTATAACCGTTTGATGAAACGGAAAAATCCTCAAAGATTAAACATCTAACTGAAGACGTAAATATGAAAACCAATTCGGCCGCTGAGACGATACCTTAAAACATTAACTAGCTAGACGACTACAGTACATATGTAGAGAGCTAGATAAACTAGTCCCGATAATTCTTACTACTTACCGGCTTGAGCGAGTGATCTATTATATGATAAATCGTAGCTGATAATAAAAGTATTATGCAGATGTCGCATAATGGAAACCGTAGGGGAAACCGTAACGCTGGGAACGGAAACGATCAAGGGCAAGACCCCATGGCGGCAGTGTTGCAAACTTTGAATCAAACATTGGCAGGAATTGGCCAAGTGGTAACTGGTTTAGCTCAAGAGAGACCGGCAGTATTCAAGTGCCACTACGCGATCCCCGGGAGTTATTTCAAAGGAGGAACCTGTGAGTCTTTTCTCGGGAGTTACGAAAGAGAATCCGCAAGAATGATTAAGAGTATGGAGACTATATTCGGGACCTTGACATGTACACCGTAACGTAAGGTGATATTCGCTACGTTCATGCTAAAAGGAAAAGCTAGATCGTGGTAGGAAGCCGAGAAGCTGGGCCGGAACTGCTGGGAATTACTAATATACTGGGAAGCATTCAAGACAGCATTTAATGACAAGTATTATCCCGATAGTGTTAGAAACGCCAAAGTAGCGGAATTCATGATGCTGAGTCAAGGAAGCATGATAGTAGACGAGTACTGTGAAAAGTTCACAGACTTAATGGAATTTACCGCAACATTTTTCGATAATGGAAAGAGTAAAAGGCCGAGGAAAGTTTGAGGCGAAGCGTGATTAAGCGATCAGATGTGGGATCAAGTACCTGGATGGTCCGGGATATCCATCACTCCATTGATGCTCGAAAACTTATGCGTCGATGTACTAGAATGGGCTAAGGTGGTTGACAAGAGAGGCTAGACAACTACCCACAGGCAAGAAGTTAAAAAGAAGAGAAAGACAAAGCTAATCGAAAGCAAAGGAGCTTGAGCGGATGGACGTGGATTTAAGGGTTCCACGGGAAGGCCATTGGAACAAGGAGGAGGCGTAAACAACAAGAGGAAGGCGGGTGACGATGGTCGTGGATAAGAACAACTTATGCAAAAGAAAGCATCCCAACCAATAATTCTCTGGAAACCAAGAAAAGGAGAGGCAATAAGAATGAGGCCCCCGGCAAGGGCAAGTGGGCAAACCGATAAGTGCACCATAGGCGTGATAGAACCCACAAGGCCGAGAACCGCCGGTACAAGTGGCAAGAAATGTTATATACTCCCTTCGTCTATTTATATGGTTCACACTTCTATTTTCAAGGTGTCCATTTCATACGTTCACACTCGCTTTCTTTCCTAAATGGAAATTTTATATTATTAAAATATTAACCCTACCCCACTATAATTTACTATTCCCTCCACTCATTCTCTCTCCTACATTATTTTAATACTCACAACACCATTATAATTTACTATTCCTCCACTCATTCTCTCCTATTTTACTTTCACACCACAATATTCTTTCATATAATAATCCCTCCTTAATCAACGGTAAACAAGAATCGCGAACCTACTAAATGGACTCCGGGAGGGAGTACGGTAAGCGAGGGACATACTGGGATGGAGGTGTCCCGGGCTGCAAAGAAAAGACGAGCCTCGCTCAGTGAGCGAAGAATACCAATGGAGGCGGAACGGGAGGCTGGCCATGATGAGTATTTACTACTTACGCCTAAGGCGGAAAGTACTACAATGATTTCCAAAGTGGCAGTACACTCCAACTCCTCTCTCGTAACGTCCGCGCCTCGATCGATACTTCGAGCTACGCATTCCGTGATAAGTAGTTCTCAGAGCAAAGAAACCGAATTTGAAACCCTAATCGCTAGAGACACCTTTAGTGATAGATACTCCTACTAACGAAGCTGATACCTATCACAACCTGGCCATGCATATCGCCCTTTAAAAAGATAGGAGGCACCGAAATACCAAAGTAGAATTCATCGAGAGCTGTAATTGAACGAATTTGACATTATCTTGGGTGTAATGGATTCGTTAGCGCCAACCACGCTAATGAAGGATTGCCATAAGAAGGAAGTTACCTTCCAAGGACAGGACGTGGAAGGAATATAGGTTCGTAGGGGCGAAACCTAGTGGCGTCGATGGGCATGATCACTGTGAATGAAGGCTCGAAAACTACTAAGGAAAGGACGTGAAGGATTTTTTTCGCCTATATCGGTGAGACCGATACTCAAGGAAGCAAATATAGAATCGTTCGAAGTAATAAGGGAATTCAATGAAGTGTTTCCCGAAGACTCGCTGTGGATACCACCGCAAGAGAGAAGTCGAATTCTCGATAGAATTCGTACTGCAGACGACACCAATATCGAGAGCATCGTATAGAAACGGTTCTACCGAATTGAAGGAATCAAGGAGCAACCGCAAGAATTGCTAGACAAAGGTCCGATCCGATCGAGTGTTTCACCTTAGACTAAAACTGCTAAGTATTTAAGTGGAAGAAGAAGGGATGGGTCGACGAGGCTGCGCATTGACACCGCGAAATGAACAAAGTGACAATAAGGAACCAATATCCGTCGCTAAGGAACGACGACTCGTTTGATCAACTAAAAGGAGCGTGTTAC